>DWTW01003143.1:0-10257 GCA_018246275.1 Papilio slateri
CCTACGTAAGCCAAGAAAGTAAAAATGAACGTTTTCAAATATCGCATTATTACGAATAACTCAAAAACTACTAGTCCCATCTGGACTAAAAAAAAACGGGACCCCACGACAAACACTACCTTTCGAATAAAAAAACAATCATCGAAATCGGTTCACCAGGAGCGGCGTTCTGAGGTAACAAACACAAAAAAAAAAAAAAAAAAAAACATACAGACGAATTGATAACCTCCTCCTTTTTGAAGTCGGTTAAAAAGGGATGGTAACTATTTGGTTGTCACTTCACGGTGTGATTTACTACATCTTCTTCAGATCTGCTCAAGCAATTAATAGCAGATGTCTTCTGTACTGAATTTCAAACAATGATGGCGACACTCGCCGCGAGACAGCTCCGACTTGAGAGTCAAACGTATTTTATAATTATATGTAATCCATACATAAAGTTGAAGAGTTTGTTTGTACGCGCTAATCTCAGGAACTACCGATCAGATTTGAAAAGTTATTTTTACACGTGACAGAGCAATTACTAAGGAAGGAAGGCTATTTAACATCGCATGAGAAGGATGTGCGCGGGCGAGTGAAGCCGTGGGGTGCAGCTAGTATTAGGATAAGTATAATAAACAGCTCACCGACGGCCCCGGCTACCACGACAAAACAGACGAACACACAAGCGCGCATGTTGGAGCTTGCGCTGCCACTGCCAATGCCGTTGCGAACGTGGCAGCGACCTACCAATGTACAACAACAAAAGTACGTGTAATCAAAGCCAACACAATGACTCTTATATATAGCGACAAGGGAACGATCCGACAAACATAAGCAAAGATTATTTTTTATGGCTGCATTTTTATTCAGGTTTAAACACATTAAATTTAATTTAAATGGCAGTGAGAGCTGGACGACCGAGGCCTCCCACAAGATGGTCCGACGACCCGGTCAAGTTTGTAGAAGTAGATGAGGACGGCAAAATACTGGTCTGCAAGTCCAATGACTTATACTGACAATTATGAAATTTAATTTAATTATTCATTTTGGCCAGATTAACAGACGTACACTGGTCGGTTTAGCATAAATAAAGGTGTAAGACAGGGCTGTGTAGCATCCCCGTGGCTGTTCAATCTCTTTATGGATGATTGTTTGAAAGCTTTGAAAGACGAAAAATATGGACTAAGGATGGGTGATCTGGTTGTAAAATGTCTCTTGTACGCCGATGACCAGGTCGTGTTTGCGTCATCGGTGGAGATCTTGCAATTTATGGTGAATACTATGAATGATTCATTGGAAGGTAAAGGTACTTAATTATCCCACATGATTCAGTGTTTCATTTATCATTGTTTATTTCATACAAGATAAATATATTTTATCGTAAAATTTTCAATGTAACTATCAACTTGATATTTCATAATATAAATTATGACGACTCTATAGGAAACGTCTACCGAAAAGCGAAAGGGATTTCGTTCCGACCGGGGCTCCACAGATCCGTCACGACTTGTTTTTTACAACCGTAGCCCAAGGTTTTATGAAGTCGTGCCAGTCTCCTTAGGCGTACTCCTCTCCGGTTAATATTATTAACCTATTTTTTAGGGTTCTAATTTTTTTTCATAAAGATTTTTTTTAAATCGTAGAAAAAAAATCAAATAGCTTAATATTAATTAGGGCGTTGAACTAAAAAATTGGCAACACTTGTGGCAACTTTTTAAACGAGCCTTAGGAGACTAGGAGCTAAAAAAGGAGGATAAAAATAAATAGTCAATATATTTCTTTGAAATGCACTATATTTTCATTTCACTTGCAATGAAAACTACAAAGTTAAAATATAAATGTAAGTACAACGTAAACGTTATAAGAAAATATTCTATTTTTACATCAAACGTATCTACACTTTACGCGGTAGTGCAGCGAACAAACAATTTTGTGCAAAACACCAAAAAATTCAATGGTGTGACGACCACAGGCTCTACAATCATCGAAGTACAAAGTAAAAACTATGTCTCTTTTATAACAAATTCAGTTTTATTCCATTCAACGCTGATTTTATTTGCCAATCTGGTCGCCACACTGTCACTGACTAGACGAAAAATGGGTTCTAAATAGCTCATTTCAGAGGCAAAACTTAAAATACATTTTAACTTGTAAATTTTAAATAACCTTAGTAGTTTTAACTACAAAACTGTAAAATTCTGCCTGCGAAATAAGAATAAAAATAAGTTTGACATTTCTTAGTTTTTTTAAAAAATATGTTACAATAAAGACGTGTTGACATATTTTAATGACAGCTGTCAATTAAATTTAACGTTTAAAAACGATTGATAAAATGCAAAGACTTAAAAATTAGTGGTGCGTTGAAATAATTTAAAGTCTCAAGTAAATTTCTGGACGGTAACATGTCGCTCGAAATATTAAGACAATTGAAACTGCCAATATTTTTTTTTCATGTTTTCTTATCCACTAAAATTTAAGTCAATGAATATGTAGCCCATAAAAGACGAGACAATGTAAATAAAATTTTATTAAAAAGGAAACATTTTCACTATATACCATGTTTGATATTACTACGTCTGTTCGAGTATATAAGACATGATTATTAATTACGTTTTTTTTAAATCAAGTTAGGTTAACTTTTATTTAATATTGTCAAAATATGATTTCTGAGAACAACACTTTTTTATTTAAATACAATTAAATACACTATATTTATTTGGAAGTGATATCTATTGCTTATGAGTTCTTTAGAGGCGTTTAATTATCACTAGTGAATAATTTTATTGTTACCTTCGTGTAAATGTCTGCGTGTTACGAGGTAACTTCTATACATTTTATACATTTCATTTAAAATACAATTTTGACTTGATAATGTTGTAACGAAATATCAACGGTTAAATTGTTTTGTTAACTGTGATACAAATTTTTATCATATTCTTTGCTGACAAATTTGGCAACACAGAGTACAAAGTTATAAATACACAAATTATTTTATTGCGTGGTACTTGAAAGGCACAAATAATTTAAGTTCTTAACTACGAGCAAACCATAGAGTGAAATACATAAGACACCAAAAAGAAAACATTTCATAGATAAAATACGATATTCAAACGACTTTTTCCTACAAATACTAAATACAAGATGCATACAATGTTGGGTGGTACACGCCGCGACACATGAAGTGGATCTCCTCCAACATCTAAATACCATATAATTTATTACACAGCAATTCATAATTGCGTTCACTGACTTGTCACTACACAGCGACGTCTTAGAGCCCGCTCGGTGATGGAACCCTATAGTATATATATATAGTATATAGTTTACAGTTATATTATAAATTACATTAGCTCACTGTATATCGAAAACCTTTAGCCCGTTGTTTTTAATTTTTGGCACGCTACTAATGCGTAGCTCTAAATTCGTTTAATCTAATACTTAATAAAAATCATTTAATTAAAAAAAGAATATTCTAAATATGTACATAGGAACGACTGTTGTGTACTTTCAATGCAATTGTTTATGTACAATTGTTGTGTGTTATAAACTTTGTCTCGAATGATATTAGAAATATATCGATTTGGGTTTGTTAGGGTCACGCCACGTCCTGCCAAGCTATTGCTACGCTTGCTTTGTAATGATGTAAAAAAAGTAATTAGTAAGATTATACAAAAAAAAACAGTCCATCTACTTATCAATCTATAAATTCTCAAATAATTATAAATTTGTAACCTGCAATTTAATATAAAATATGCAGACAATTAAACAATAAATTCGAACCAGCAAATCAGCGGCAGAAACCAGGTAATTATCTAAAAAAATTAAGCTTGATCCATAAATGTACACGTGCAATTAATGTTGGTATATTTACGTTGGTTTTTCAAGTTACAACAATAATGATTAATGTTCCTTTTGGTAACACAACGTAATCATTGGTCCACTGACCGACCGCTTGACTGTTCTCGTGTGATCGTTAAGGTACTGACTTAACTTTTAAGATTTTTTGTATAATAAAAAAATAACTTTATTTAAGGATTATTTTTTTCTCTCGGATTCAGAAACGAAGACATAAAGTTTTTTTTATGGAATATGTAATTCCATTGAAACTACTCGACGGATATTTAAAATTCTAATCAGGGGACCTTATAATATGATTAAAATAAAAATAATGATAATGTGTTAAAAACCAAATGTTGAATGTGTACATGTCCAGGTATCGTATGGAACATACACCTGGAATAGTTATCTTCTGGATGTACTCGTATGTTCCATGGAACACGGGCGTGTTTTTTTTATTTGATGCGTGCCGTACGTACATGTCCTGCTAGATGTAGTTGAGGGAAAACAAATTTGGCAACTCAATTCAGTCTAAAACTTTTAGATGTTCCTATGTTCGCGCGTTCGCTCGTCTGTTTCGGTCGCCACATGCGCGTGCGGCTAGTCCGCGAGCGCGCCGCGGTCGAGGCTGGCGTACTCGCGGCCGGAGCGCGGGCGCGCGGCGTGGCGCTCGCGGGCGTCGCACGAGCTCAACGAGGACACGGAGAGGGACTCCATGTAGTCGGAGGTATCGGAGGCGCCGCTCGACGTGCTCTTGCTCGTCAGCTGGCTGTGCCGCGCATCATCTGCAGTCGTACCTGTCAAAAATGTTTAAAAAATGACTAAAATCTTTCTTAATATATTCGGCAATATTTGAATGCAGCTATATGATTGATATGTCCCTAAACAGAGGAGGCATCGACATCTCATCGTGAGTTCACACTGACGAAAACATTCACCTAAAACATGTTGTCATCTCTGTTTTTTTATAGAGAAGGAGAGAGATAACATGTTTTATGTGATGCTTTTTAGCAGTGTAAACTCACGGTCAGTTACACGTTCGGGCCGGCCGGCCACGACCTCACAAAACATTAACGTAAAGTAGATATTTAAATATCTGCGTATCGTCTCATGGGTGAAGTGACGCATGAGTGAGGTGTCCTAATCCCAATACCCTTTTAGTACTCATCCCTTCCTTTTCTCCTTTTTTATCTGCTCTTCTTTGGTTCAATATAAAGGCTGACAAAACATCTGCAACACATATGATAATTGTTGTCTATGGACGATGTCTATGGCTAGAGATGTTCGCTTAACATCTCGTGGACCGCTTGCTTGCGAGGGCGGATAGCCACTATGAAATAAGGCGGACGGTCCGGTTTCGCCAGCTCTACCAGTAATGAACAGTTATTCTAACTTTGGAGCCAACGTTCGGCAGCACAACATTTGGAGTCGTATAAATGACTGAATGAAAAACAATTGTCAACTTACCAGATTTTTTTTTCCGCCTTGTCAGAGTGTCGACGTCAAACGAATTCGATTTGGCCATCGTGGCGACCTCCTCGAACTGGAACGTTAAATGCTTCAGAGGATCCGAGGAGTTGGACTTGATGAACGACGTGTGCACTGGTGTCAGCGTGTTCCTGAACTGCTTGTTGCTTTTAAAATGTTTTTTGTACGATTTAGAGTTGGGTATGGTACTCTCGAAGTCGTTGAAGTCACCTCTGTGATGTTTCAGAGATCCGGTAGACACTCCAGAATCGTTCGAGCTAGACGAGTCCCTGTTCTTGTCGGATTTGCTCGGAACGCTCGAGGACCTTCTGATTTTGACGGCGTCTCTGAACCTAGCGACTAACATGTTTTCACTTTTCGGTTCTGGGATTTTGAAATTTTTATCTTTTTGTTTTATTTCTTTTTGCATAATAGTCTGCAGGCCTTCATTGATTCGTTCATTTTTACTCGTCTTGCGAAGAACTGTGGGGGTGAAACAGATTCTAGGATTAATGAAATCATCGTCGTGCCTTTTGGTGAAGTCTGCGGAGCTTGACCTTCTGGTGCTGGTCGTGTTGTCTGTGTCGGAGTGCTGCGTCGGGTCGGACACGTGGCTGATCCGACTGATGTTGTCGGAGAAGTTTCTGTTGCTGTTACTAGAGCTGCTGTCCAGAGGCTCCATGTGCATGTAGTTGGAGTGATCGTTGCAGCAGTTGTTGGGATGCACGGCGGTGTTCATGGTTGCCGTCGATATATCATCGTCGTGTTCAGGGATATCTTCTAACGCATCGAGTTCCTCTTGGCTGAAGCCGGCGCTGCGGAGAATTTGCAGGGAACTTTCAAACTTCTCTAAAGTTGCGTTAAGGTCTATATTTGCGTAGTTGCCGTAGTCCATGGGTAATGTTTTGGTAACTGGAGTGACGTTGACGTAGTTTGATTGGGCATCGCCAGTCTGGTCGGTGCTTTTAATATCGTCCACGCCCTCGTCCGGGATCTGTTTGTTCCCATCAGCGTTGGCTTGGTTTCCGTGGGAGCAGCTGCACGCCTGGCCGTTCATGAGACATTTCAGTTTCTTTGGTGTGTCGTAAAGGCTTGCGGCATCTGAATTAGTGTCAACTGGATGTTCCTGAAAGTAAATTAATTAATGTTTAGTACAAAAAAGATTATATTTCAAAACAGATATGAGTACAGTTTTAAATTTGATATTTTGGCATAATCCGTCGAGTTTATGTTTCTTAACTATAGTTTATTAACTATTTATGAAAATTTAACAACAACAGAGTCGTGCTATGGAATTTATAATTTAAATAAAGAGCTGAATGCATCTATACTTTTAGATTTGGATTGATCTCGTGGTCACTTAACATTAACTATGATATGCCTTATCTTTTACCGCATCTGTCATAAAAAGCAAATTCTTACCTGTATTAAAGGCATCGGCGTCTTTGGCACATCGTAGTTCTCGTAGGGTCCGTTGTATTGCTTCTTCCTGCAGGCGCAGGTCTGCCACTGGCACCGACACTGGCACACTCCAGTCTTGGCGGGCACGGCGGGCGTGCAGCACGCCACGGGGCTCCCGCGGGGATCGAAGCTCTTGTCCAGGAGACAGGCGCCTCTAGGGACCGAGTACTCGGAGGCGCTACCACTGGACCGGGAGTAGATGGACGCCCTGTCGGAATCCGAGCGCTTCTCCAGTATGTTCTCCATCGTCCAGACTGGAGACATCACGGGACCTGGCGTACCCATTGTTGATGACCTGCAATTTATATTTTATAAACAGTTTGAGATTTGTTTTATTAGCTCATATTTGAGGTCAACTATGGTGACTATAGGTTATAGTGGAAACATAAACGTGTACCTAATAAATTATATTTGTAAGTGACTTTTTGCTGGTTTACGAAGTATCAGGCCATGTGATGAGACTGTTAAACAAGACACAAATAACACACAAGATTTGATATAATTTTCATAAATGAGAATCCAAGAAACAAAAACTCCAATTAATTTTGTTCCTTGGGTTTCTATACAAGCTTGGTAATATCGGTCGTCAAAAATTTATAGATCTTTATCCTTATTTTTTACACCTCCGAAATATATTCCTTAAATATGTATATCCTAATAATATACAGTGAAGATATTGGTAATAGTTTGGTACCTGGTGAGTTGGCTCATCTTCGCCATGCAGCTGAACGAACACCGGGGCAGCGAGGTGGGCCGCCGGCACTTGTCCTCGTCCAGGGAGTCCAAGTCCGATAGGCAGTGCGCCGTGTGGCTGGTGGGGCCGTTCCACGCGGGAGACACCGACCGTAGCGACGAGTGGAAGCACTCGTCCGCGCACGAACTGGTGTCCGAAAACCGCTTCTCCGCCACTAGGAATAAGGGTCATTATTAATATGGCGGCCAGTTTTAATTCGCTTAATCCGGTTAAAAGCAGACTATCTCGTGTAATTTACGTAAATATAAGATTTGAATTAAAATCAAAATATATGAGATAGATTTGCATTATTACCATTGCTTCTTTTTTAATCTGTGCCGTTCTATCACCTCAAGTTAACGATCAATCAGAATATAGACAACAACAAGACAAAGCTGGCCATTGTGAACGAACATAATTAGGCAAAAATTTAATTATTTCTTCCTTGTCAACAATATGCCTTATGGCATTCGGTACGAGTACGACGCGTTTCAACCCGAAATATAAAAAAAAAAAACGCTAGACGGCGATATAGAATTATTAAATTTCCACGTTACACCGTCATGTCAACACAGAGCATTCAACATTGAATCAGGAATCCGAATAAAGGAGTTACAAAAATGTATCTTGTAGTGTACAAAATATATGGCTGTCATTGTCTCATTGTTAAGGGATTATAAAGTAAAACCTACGAATTAAGATTGTATCAATGCTTTTACTTAAAAATGTGTCGCGTAGTGGGTGGGTGGTCCATAATTCAATTGGTTTTTGGAAAGTTTCTTACCCTCAGAAAGTGTAAATATTATGGATTTTAGCCATATATCATATAAGAAAAGTTTAATTCAGTTCAGATCGCAGCGGATTTTATCTATTTTACGTTTAAGAACTATTAGTAACGTGAAATATTTTAATTAACCAGAACCTTTACACATAGTTTGGCGTGAGGAAATTGGGGATAGTTCGAGCGGATAATATAACATCACAGAATATGAAATTTATATATCTACGTTTCCCCTGCGATCCCTTTTCATCCATTCCTTTTCTTATTGTCCCTGTCCACTCCTCACCACCCCTATCTCCTACAAAACGGCTTGCAAATCAATTGAAACTGTACTGACACATAAAAGGTGACTTGCTCTTTCCCCTAGTCCTGCAACTCACCAGATCCACTCCTCGAGGCGACGCTGAGCCGAGCCTGGGCGTCGTGGGAGTGCGCGGTGAGCAGGTCGGCGAGCTCGCGGCCGCGCTCCGCCGCGAACACGAACAGGCCCTCCCCGCGCCCGCACCGCGAGCCACCCTCCACGCAGAAACGATTCTCCACCACGCCGAAACGTCTGGAAGGAAAGCGAAGATATTTTATAGGCAACTTTATACTATACTATTACTTAAACTTAACTACTTCCTTGATGAAATCAAATCGATTAATGTCAAAACATAAGGTGAAGTATTGTGGAATTCATTCGATTTCTTAACATAAACTTTGAAAAATGGTTAAAAGCTTCTAAAGATTGTTTTAATGATGTTTTGTTTATTTTATGTTATGAAATATGTTTTAATACTAATGATGTCAAGGGGTTGAATTAGCCGTTGTTTAACAATTGTAGTCATGCGGTGCGATGCCTTCACTGATGTGGGTAGCTCAACCTATGCTGTCGGGATACATCCTAAGAGAACACATACATTAGTTCTTGTGGTGCCGGACCTGACCTACAAAGGTCTCCACAATTCATCATATAAACAATAGCTAAAAGTTTAACGTTAATTAAATATTCGTTCGTTTGTACATACGGGCCGCGCAGTCAATCTCCCGCCGCTGTCAACGGATCCATTAACTGACAAAGCTTAATTGTTCTATTAGTTTTAATTTGCCCTTTAGTTTTACGACTCAGAAGCAATAAATATTTCAATGTGAGTGATTACTATACTGTTTTGTTGAACGAACTATGCGGGTGGGCCCAAATTCTACAGTACAAAGTTTCTAAAGTTATATTTTTACAGTAAAAGTTTGGTAACACAGTTATAATGTTTATATGATTATTGCGGGCATACGGCGGGAAAGACCTACTTTAGCATATCCGTAATGTGTCTACTCTGCCTCTGTGCTACCTTTTTCTATAAAATGATAAGGAATCTTAACTTCGGTACATTATTAAACAAAACCGTTTTAAAATCTGTTAGATGGAATGGAATAGATGAATGGAATTTTGTCTGATCCGGACCAACTCATAATATTACCTTTATTTAATAATTAAAAAGTTACAGACATTATGGTGTCATAAATCTAAAACAAAAAATATGTCCGCCGTCTGTGTCACGTGACGTACGCCACAGATAACGCACACCGCCATGACACCAGGGCACAGACAAAACGAAACAAGCGAGACTGTACGGCGTATGATTTATTACTGGACGCCTCTTGCACTACGCACAAATGAATGAATGAATTTCACGCAAAACGCACCCAAACCAGAGAGCGAGGTGGTAAGGTTTGGGAATTATTTGACCGCGTCGGAATTTCATTTCGTAGGTTGGCAGTGCTGACTGGCAGCGGCGAATTTCATAGATGTCTGACATCCACCTGCAATCTTAGCTGAAAACATGGATCTATGGTGACTTGAATAGACAAGTACACCATTGATGAACCCAAAAAAACTTTTCGGATCTACTTAGGAAACAACAAAGTAATACTTGCTTTTACTAAGTTCTAACAGTGGTAGAGCCCGCAACAACAACATCTGTTGCACGAATGGGCCGGCTCGACCGGTGAAATACCACGA
>DWTW01003144.1:0-10257 GCA_018246275.1 Papilio slateri
TGAAAAGATTTTTATCTTGTTACGCCAAAGAAGTATAACTTCTAACGCGTGTACGTAAGTACACACACACTTTTTTTATCTTTTTATTAATTAAAAAAAACATACATATATCGGATTCTGGTATACAGGACTGTATGTTAAATTCAAAACTTATTGGCTTTGCAATTTTAGAGCAGAGTACTTCTTCTTAAGGCTTTCAATAAATGAAAATAAATGTCTGTTATTTGTAGCTTAGGTTTCCATTCTATCTTGGTGCCGACGGTGGAGTTCATCCGGGTGCAGATCATATCACTGGAGCTGCTGAAGGGGGGCCACGGCGTGCTGGTTGCTGGTCCCACGGGTACCGGCAAAACATTCCTCATACAAGGCACGCTCTCGCAGTTGGATCCTGAAAAGTGAGTTTGATTCAAATTAAGACTTTAATTTTCTTTAACACTTCTTCGATTGTTTCTTTCCGTCAAGTCATTGAGTTCTTCAGCATCATCATCGTTTTAGATTCTTCAGTCGATTGTTGTACTATGTCTAAGTACAGTGATGGTAAGCTAGTAGGTGCTCTGCCTAATATTTGTTACCGATCGCAGGTACAGCAACCAGGTGATCAACATGTCTGCGCAGACCACCGCGGCCAATGTTCAGGACATGATCGAGGCCAGGCTCGAGAAGCGAACCAAGGGGAACTTCGTCCCTGCAGGAGGTACGAGCATTAAAAATTTGTGACGCAAAGTTCCTTTTTTTATAGAAGAAGGTGGCAAACGAGCAAGCGGTTCACCTGATATTAAGTGACCGCTACCAATAGGCATTCGCAACAAGCTAATAAGTTGCAGATGTGTTGCCTACCTTTAATGGACAGAGGTGGAGATTAAGACAAGAATATTTTCTCTTCCTATCCATCCCCTCCTTGTGGTATCCAGGTAAGAAGATGATAGCGTTCATGGACGACATCAACATGCCAGTGAAGGACGAGTACGGTTCGCAGCCGCCCCTGGAGCTGGTGCGTCTCTGGCTCGACTACGGCTACTGGTACGATAGACAGAAGCAGTGGAGGAAGAATGTCAAGGTGGATATCCTTCTTTATTTTCCAGATACCGATGCTTGATCAGCAAGCTAAGCAAATAGTCACGCGCGATGAAAAACTAAAGAGCGTCTGTTCTTTGGGTTGAATTTCTACTATGTCCTTTACAGCTGCATTTTTTTAGTAACAGCAACTAAATAGAAAATAGGCATAAATAAACATATATAGTCTATTTACAGTAGCATTAACAATTATCGTTGGTCTTAGAAATATGAGATATATTTTTCTGGCCATATCATTTAATAAATGTTTAAATAAGGTTTCTATCTTATCATGCAATTATATCATAGTACATACATTGGCTTACGATATGATGAATGTGATACAAAGTTTTCTTGTGGCGAAAGAAACTTAAGCAAAGAAAAATATTTTTTCTCTGAAATTGTGCTGTTGAAAGTACCCACGCAGGGCTTATTTCCTTCATCAGGACATGGTGCTGTGCGGCGCTGCAGGACCCCCCGGCGGCGCCCGCAGCCACCTGCCGCCGCGGCTGCTGTCCTGCTTCCACGCGTTCTTCCTGCCTTCCCCCACGCACCAGCAGCTCATTAAAATCTTCGGCACCATGCTGGCCCAGCACCTCATGGAGTTTGATGAGGAGACGAAAACTGTTGGTACGTTGTTATGGTAAAATTACACAAAAGAAAGAAATTATATAATACGGTTCTTAGTTACAGTAGCCCGCAACAACAACATCAGTTGCACGAACGGGCCGGCTCGACCGGTGAAATACCATGACCTCGCAGAGGACAGGCGTGAAGTAGAAGTCTTTCTGTGTTTCGTCTGACGAGTGAGGTGCCGGAGGCCTAAATACTAGTCCTTTTTCTCTTCTTATCCTTTTCTAAAAGGAAAGGATAGGAAGGGGAAGAGGATTTGACGAGGAAGGGGATGGACAGGAAATAGTAATCTTCTTTTCTATTTATGCCCTTCTCTGTCCATGAAAAGGTAGGCAACGCATCTGCAACTAATTAGCTTATTGCAGATGCCTACGGGTGGCGTTTACTTGATATCGGGTGAACCGCAGGCTCGTTTGCCGCCTTCTATTATACAAAAAAAAATCATAGATTAAAAAATCATTACATAGGTGTTGTATATAGGGTGGGTATCTTTTTACAACCCTCTATTAATTACAGTAAGGCAGTATAATGAATACCGTAAAAGCACGCGAGACTGTTAGCCTTACTAATAAGACAAGAACCAGTAAGTGAGTAAGTTACCACTACGGCGGTAGACAAAATAAATTCTAAAGAAATATCTATTGAATCATACGACCTGTATGTTCTCTATACTTATTTCTGTGTGTATTTGTTCACGTACAAAAGGTAAGATAGTGCTCCTGGCGACGATCGACATGTTCAACAACATCGTGGCCAAGCTGCTGCCGACGCCGAGCAAGATGCACTACCTCTTCAACTTGCGCGACATATCCAAAATATTTCAGGTACAAACAGTCAGTTAATTACTTGGAGTAACATGTCTCGATATAATACTAAAATTGTAGGATAAGGACAACGGCCAAAGAGGATGCAGTGAGTGACAGCATTCGTTTTTAAAATATTATTTTGTCAATAAAACTTATATTTTAAATAAAGCAAATAGTAGATGAATCGCAAAATACCACTGTGTATAGGCTTGGACATGTAAATGTGAGAATGGTGGTAGAGGTACTTGTGTGAGTGACGTGCATACTAGAAATTATTAGTATTTTATGTATAACTAGCAATTTAGCAATGTCTATGTGATATAATATGGTTTTGATAATCCCTAAGTACCTCGTTTACCAGGGTCTCTTACGAAGTAACAAGGATTACACTAACACGAAGCCTCGGTTCCTCCGACTGTGGATACACGAGTCTTTCCGTGTCTTCGGCGACCGACTGACAGAGGAGAAGTGAGTCTAAATCTCTCATTACTACATAACTCAGAGTGAATAGATGCAAAACTGTTTACAATACATAAATCAGACAGTGTTACTTGCAATGAAAAATATACCTTTTCAGAGATCGCGACTGGTTCATGAATCAGGTAGCAGACATGTTGGGCAAGCACTTCGAGCTGACCTTCCACGCCGTGTGTCCAACCAAGAGCCCACCCCTCTTTGGACACTTCCTTAATCCCTTTGAAGTATACGATGACATGAATGACCCAGAGATCTTGAGAAAGTACGAATAATTTACATTCGATATTAACAACTAATTTTGCATTTGATATTATCAAGTTTATTTTCCATAATCTGCTTTGCCTACCGGGGCTAATGCAACTCATGTCTTCGGGAGGTCTCGTAACGAAATTGATGTCTGAACGAGATGTACTGCGAAGCCAATTCTGCGTGGCTAGTATCACTTTCTTTACAGGGAAGTTGCAAAAGTTAACTAATGCAAGACTCCAGGGAATGAGCCGTAGCATACCTAGATGAGGTAAAAATATCGATTAAGCAAAAGGGAACTCTAGTACACATAATACTGAGTTTTGTAAATCTAAAATAACTGTTTAATGGTAGACAAAATTGGCGATGACTTTAGCTAGTTTACTATTGAGTGCTACGGTACGTTATCGGCCACCTCTTTATCTGTTGGTATCAGGTACATAGCTAACCAGCTTGAGGAGTACAACAGCAGCCCGGGCGTGGTGAAGATGGACCTGGTGCTGTTCAAGGACGCCATCGAGCACGTGTGCCGCATCACGCGCGTCATCTCGCAGCCGCGCGGCAACATGCTATGCGTCGGCATCGGTCAGCTGCTACCACTGCCAATGCCACTGCTACGGCTACTACACTACCACTGTCACCACACGGATAACATACAAAGCTCAATATTCTAGTTGGAATCAGTACAATCTACACCAAGAACTGTTCTTCAGTTCAAAACAAAGTTGTTGCACGCATGCGTGCTTATGCTCCAAGATGCTTACGGTTGCTAAAAAGCTACGCTGCTCCTGTAAATGTAGGTTGAATTCTACGTAACATAGAACATTCAGGATTAGACGAAATGTGGTTAGCCTCCTGGTGTTTCACTCGCTACATTATGGGAAGTGAGCGCAGGAATTATACGATTGAATTCCCCAACCTCATTTATTATTTGTCGTTCGGATTGATTACATTTTCAGGAATTCATGTTTCAAGATATTGGTTGAGTACTGGATACTTTTTGTGGATTAAAAGTAATAAATGTTCATGAATGCTATTTATGTACAAATGACTATCTCAGGGGGATCGGGTCGGCAGAGCTTGACTCGCTTGGCGTCTTACATTTGCGAGTGCAACTCGTTCCAAGTGGTCGTGACCAAGACCTATGGAGTTAAGGATTTCCGCGAGGATTTGAAGGTTACTAGATAGTACGATTGATTTTAGTGTAATTGAGTTTTATATCTTCTTATATTTTAGAACTTCTCAAAGTCGTATGTAGTAATGTTGTTACTATACAATATTTTAAGAGTCTGTTTTATTATATGTAAAATAATCCGCAACAGCCAGAAGTGTTGCAGATGAGTTGCTAGGGTTTATGCGTACATAAACTCTAGCAAGTAGGAACGCAGAAGAGAGTAATCAAGAAGAAAAAAGAAGGGGCAGGGTACTAGATGCAACAGACGAAAACTAAGAAGTATCAGAAAACCTTTACCTGACCCTAGCACTCTCTCAATTTGTTTAATAAATCTTTTTTGTGTTAGGTTTTAGTTTTATTAATACTAATATGACAATAAATTGTGTCATATTAATACTAGAATTTTTGTCATAATAATTTGACACAAAATGTTGATTGTGATTTCAGACTCTATACACGAGCTGCGGCGTGGACGCAAAGCAGACTACGTTCATATTCAACGACACGCAGATCGTGGAGGAGAGCTTCACGGAGATCATGAACAACCTGCTCAGCAGCGGCGAGATCACCAATCTGTACAAGGCCGACGAATTTGAAGACGTAAGTTTTAATGGATACCATTGTCAGTTTTTAATAGTTTTACTTTTTTGTATGCTTTTTTTTTGTAATAATAATAATACCGCTTCAGTGTCGTAAGACTCCAGGGCAACTTTATACCAAGTAGAAGGAAGGAACAGAACGATACTCTGAAAAAATGTCCTCCTCGGCAGCATTAGTCATAGCCGCTACCTCGTACGCTGTCACGCACGTCACCCTGTGACTATAGATTTGACAGGTATTTTATTTGGGAGACTCAATTGAAGGCCAGCTTTGTGTCAGTGTAAAGCCCATGAAAAGATCTTAGGATTGCTACAATCATAATAGAACCTACCTACCTAAAAGTAAAATAAAATTTATAAAACATTTAACTAGTTTATAGTTGTTTTGGATCAACAAAAGTAAGGTCAACGAGTGGAGATAGAAAAATATATATAAAGAGATCTTAAAGAATTGGTTTTGTAATTATAGATTAAGCAAGCGCTAGAGAAGGCGATGAAGAACGCCAACATAATGCAGACCGCCGAATCTGTATACCTCTTCCTTGTGGACCGCGTGCGCAGCAACCTGCGCATCGTGCTCTGCTTCAGCCCTATTGGAGAAGAGTTTCGGTAAGAGAACTGAATAAGCCCTTATCTTCTTTTTAAAAACTTTTCTACATATTAGGTAAGATTTAGCTTTCGATTTTTTTGGTATTTGATGCTAAATGCATTTGATAGAAATTCACATGACGTACATTTGATTCGTCTTTTTGATTTTAACTATAAAGGTGTCACTACAGGTTAATTTTAACAGTTTTAGATCTGCTTTTCTCATTGGATTCCATACCAATCTGCTACTAGAATAATTTTATTCAGCAAATTCTGCGGACTGCGCGCGCATTTATTTAATAAGGACAACCGGAAGGTGGATGTCTGGCATATGCGATTATCATATAAATCCCACAAATACTACATTTAATATATCAATGGTGTGCAGGAATCGCATCCGCCAGTACCCGGCGCTGATAAACTCGACGACCACCAACTGGTTCCTGGAGTGGCCGCGCGAGGCATTGCTGGAGGTGGCCTATAAGTTCCTCGCCGGCGTCGAGCTGCTCGCTTCCATCACCGGACAGAGGGTACGCTTATGATCGTCCTGAACGAAACCTACATTATCTCTTGCAGGAGTACGTCTCTTGTATAACAAGAGTGGTCAACACTCAAATTGTGGAATTCAAAACAATGTCATATATTCCCAGAATCACTAATTTGACCTTTTGGTCATTTTGTAGGTGAGGCGCAAAGAGTCCTTGGTGGAGAGCCGCGAGGAGGTTTTGCGCGCGTCGGTGGCGTCCATCATGTCGCTGGTGCACTCGTCGGTGGGGCGGCACTCGGCGCGCATGTGGCAGGAGATGCGCCGCGTCAACCACGTCACGCCCACCAACTACCTCGAGCTCGTCTCCGGCTACAAGGAGTAAGTATATTTCATAGCCATGTCTGTAATAAGTAGTCCTGATAACCCCAGAATTAAGTACAAAGGTGAAAAATCTTTTTTAATTAGTTCCTTCAAATAAATTTTCTTCAGAATGCTGAAGAGCAAACGCGCGGAGGTCGCGCTTCAGGCGAACAAACTGAGGAACGGCTTGGGCAAGGTGGAGGAGACCACTAAACTGGTGGGCCAGATGTCTGAGGAGTTGGCGGTGGCTAAGGTATGTACTACATTACAAACTGTTGAAACTACAGAAGTAAAGTTTTTTGATTTCATATCAATGAGCCTTTTTTGAAGGTATTATTGTGTATGCCAGGTGCAAGTGGCGGAGTACACGGAGCAGTGCGTGGAGTACATGGGCGTGATCAACGTGCAGCAGCGCAACGCGGACGAACAGCAGCGCAGCGTGGCGGCGCGCAGCAAGAAGACGCAGGAGGAGGAGGTGCAGTGCAAACGGCTGGCTGACGCCGCCATGCGCGACCTCGCCAGCGCCATGCCCGCGTTAGAGGAAGCCGTCAAGGTGATTGGCCACACTATTCTTGTATACTTTCAGAATCTATCATCCGGCATTATAATCGATCATTAAAACTCTTTGTACAAGGCTTTGGACGCGCTCAACAAGAAGGACATCACGGAAGTAAAGTCATACGCTAAGCCGCCGCAGAAAGTCGAGATGGTCATGGAAGCAGTCCTTATATTGTTGCAGGTTAGTTTTTTTAGTTAGTGGACAGAAAAAGCATAGTTTAATTAACTTTAATACATAGATTAAACTGCTAGTTATCCCGTGAGAAACGATAAATGCGTACTCTTTTTTCAATTGTTGGATTTTGGTTTTCTGGTCAAGAAGGAACTTATATTGGACTTTCTGAAATGTTTCATACACAGAAGGAACCGACTTGGGCAGAAGCAAAACGCCAACTGGGAGACCAGTACTTCCTGGACCGACTGCGGGACTTCGACAAGGACAATATTTCGGACAAAACGCTGAAGAAGATCGGCACGTACACCGCGAAGCCGGACTTTGAGCCGGAGATCGTGGGCACGGTGTCGCTCGCCGCCAAGTCGCTGTGCCTCTGGGTCAGGGCCATTGAGAAGTATGGCAAGGTCTACAAGTAAGCCACTGACATGCCTTCGTTTATTAACGCCTTCTATAAGCCTGTGTCTAATGAATTTAAATATATTTAGAATTGTAAAACCTAAAAAGGAGCGTCTAGAGGAAGCGCTAGAGTCGCTGCGAATGAAGCAGCAGATCTTAGCGGAGGCGCGCGCTAAGCTGCGCGAGCTGAGCGAGATGATCGCGCGCCTGCAGAAGGAGTACGACGAGAAGCTGGCGCAGAAGGAGGAGCTGGAGAGGAAGTCCAAGATGCTGCAGCTGAAGCTTGAGAGGGCAGAGGCGCTCATCACTGGACTCTCAGGTAAACTTCACGACATGGAAGACTTAAAGGAGTAGTCTGATGAAACAAGATATTTTGGTATTACAGGTAGCGTAGACATTTTATATTGTTTTGAGAGTAAAGCAATAAATGCCATAATAAAGATACCAAGGAGTTTATGAATTATTTTCTCTTCAACGACATCAAATTTTGCCTTTAATTGCTCTTAGGTTTGATGCCTTTTTACACCCTTCTTAGTGCTTACTTTCATTAACAATGGCTCTCATATATACATGGAGAGATGAGGAATTATATTCTACTGTACATGTATCCAATTTACATTTATCTAGGTGAACGAGAGCGTTGGGAGTCAACAGTAGAGCGGCTGGACCGCGAGTTCGACAACCTGCCGGGCGACTGTCTCATTGCTACCGCTTTCGTGGCCTACCTCGGCCCCTTCGTCTCCGAGTACCGGGAGGAGCTCATGGATGACTGGTTCCGTGAGGTATGTCGTTTTTTGTACCATCCCTTCATAGATAGTATAGTACAGTAAGAATAGGTAGATCATAGTCAACCATTTTTTTCAAGGTATAGGTAGCTACGACTTATTTCAAAGGTATGGGGAAGTGGGGTAAAACCGAGATTCTAAGGGAAATAATTAAAAAAAAAATCAAACATTATAAATATACTTTATTACACTTCGTTTAGTTTAATAATCTTCTTTCTAATTAATAACATATTTGATTAATGAGAACACAATTTCCTTTAAAACGAGTAACTAAAAATTATTTTTCAAAAGTTGTCTTTTTACGATTTTACCCCACACCATGTCCAAAACCGGGTATTCCTTCTCATATCAAAGCTGGGTATAAGTTTATCCCTTTACAACAGTAGCAATGGATCTCGTTCAGCTCATGCCATTCCCCAGGCCCCATGAACTAATTTCAGACACTTAAGACATTGCACTCGACTTAATTTGCCCGCGTGTTTGTGTATATTAAATGACCGGGTATCCTTATAGTAACCTGTACAGTTTTACCCCAAGCTAATCGAGGAGAATCAAAGCACTCAAAAAATCATACAACTTGCCGGAATAAAAATTCAAACAATGTTCGTTTAACCATAATACATACTTAATCTTTGCATTAAAAACAAATAAAAAAATTGACTGTCGAAATCATAGTACTCCTTTAACATTTGTCGAATGATACACCAGACTGCGTAAAATCTATTTTCTTAAATATTCTCAATGAGTCCGCACGCACGTCATCTGTCTTTTGTTCACAAACTGTCCAAGGTGCCTGATTGCAGAGAAACGAATTAAAAAACCCTAGTGCCATGTGTCGGTTTTACCCCCGCGGTATATTTATAGCCGGCTTTAGACTAATCTTCCCTATAGAGTTTTGTCTGAGAACCTGCTGGACCCGATTTACGACCTAATTGACAGAAGAGCTTTGAGTTTTATCAATAACTTCACATTTGGGTCTTTACGTACCAAAAATCATTAATTCTACTTTGCGTTTAGTGGTAGGTAGCTCCTTGAACATATTTGACCTATAACGCGTTCATGAGCAATACCAAATGTCTATCTTGGTTGGGTAAAAAGGACGGGAGAGTTCTACTCTTATCAAATATAATGAGAGAACGTTTGCTTTTAGTCTGATTTAAACATCTAAGTTCAGATCATAATTTATATATTACAATGGCAGGTATATAATGAAGCAGTTCCGGTGACAATGGATCTCAGCATGAAGTATTTCCTTCTAGACGATGCTACGCTGAGAGACTGGAACTATATGGGATTGCCAGGTCAGAAGAAACAATTGACAAACTACTCGTATTTGATGAGAATTCTGTAAAATCATGATCCTAAATGTAAAGTCCTTATACAATTTTCAATTTTTCTCTTGGATTTGATCTTGCAGAATACTATAGTGAATTAGAGTCTAGAGTATTTATTTTATGAAAAGTAAATATGTATGTATAAAAATTCATTCCTGTAAAAATTAATCTACCATTCCCTGTAACTGTGACTCCATTCAGCGCACCGACGTAATAAAGTACTTAGGACTTTTGATTGACAACGAATTACATTTCAATCTTCATATACACCAGCTCTCTTCGAGGGTTAGAAAGTCTGTTTATATTTTCAAAAAGCTCCGTAACTGTGCGAAAAGCTCGCTGTTATCTATGGTTTACGCCGCGCTGTGCCAGTCAGTGATCAGTTATTGCATCACAGTATGGGGCAGTGCGGCGAAAACAACCATGATGGAAATGGAAAAAGCACAAAGATCTGTGTTAAAAGTAATGCTGAAAAAATCTCGATTTCCAACAGGAGTTCTGTTTGCTGAAGTGAAGGTTTTATCTGTTCGTAAATTATTTTTATTCAAAATTGCTTTAGAAATACATATGTGTACTACTTCCATGT
>DWTW01003145.1:0-10256 GCA_018246275.1 Papilio slateri
TATATATATATATATTGTTTTTTTCAATATTTTAAACTTTATTATATAAAAAATAGGCATCTCACGTATTTTACCTCAGTTCGTACAATTCAGGGATAATATCCCACTATCAGGTATCAAATATAACACAAAGTACGCCTGTAGCAGTTAATTTTAGTTCATAATTCATTGTACGAACATATCCGTAAAATGAAACCTTGTTTATATAAAAGCTGACTGAGAATCTGAAATATAATATCGCGGCTATATGTAATAATCTGCAACATTAGAGAAGCTGCACGTGTGTTGGCACCCTTAAAAGAATGAGGAGATTAGCTCTTTTCTGTAAGGATCCTAAATCTTTTAGAATTGAGAACACCGCTGAAGACTGATAGTCCCCCATGTACTCTGTACAGTTGCGCAATGAATATAACATCTGAACTCGTACGAATGAAATTATTATTGCTATTAATATATCTACATATATATATATTTTTAGGTTATGGGTGGGAATATTCTCACCCATAACCTAAACATTGTAGTAAAAGCGGATACAAAATGCGTGAGCCTATTTGGCCACGGTTAAGATTCAATACTCTGACCGCGAGGGCACGTTGTAAAGCAATTCGAGATGGCCCAATCGATTATACTCCACCACAGTAATTAGAATTTAATAGATCTTTAACATTTGGCCCTGTGCGGAGGCTAGTTAACTATCGCAACATCTTGCTTCTTACAATCGTAATATGGTAGACAGAAATAACAATCATAAACATAAGATAAGTCAAGAGGTAATATTATATTAAAGGGAGAAACAAAGGACAAGACAGGAAACTGTATTGAGAGAAGGGCCCTGCAGAGATCACAGGAAACAAAAGGTCCGACGAACTATTGAACAGGGCCTCGGTCGGAGACACAAAGCATCATTATCAAAGGTGTCCTGTTGACACGTATGTCTATTTCAGGGCATGACTACTTTTGAACTTCCTCTGTGAATAAAACAGATATGACAAGGTAGGCTTGAAATCGATTGATCTAATTTATGAAATTTAAAAACACTTTTATGAATCCAAAGTAGTATAAGTAATCCTTAAAGACATTGTAGTTATCGGGTAAAGTTTGACCGATGCAACAAGTCGTTAGTCTGTCGCCGCCCTAAGCCCGGCCAAAGGGGGTCAGTGCCGGATTGCACTCGCACACGGTATAAAAAAACTTTACAACTAGCTTCCCGTCTAGACGCGGCCGCGTGCTCACTAACGACCATCATTAATATTTAATGTTCGCTGATATAAATATTTATGTTGGAAGAGTCGAGTAGGTGTAGGATAGATAATGTCGCAAGGTGTCGGCCCGCCTTAATGGGCTCCAGCGAATTTATTCTTTTTAAGGCAAAGATTGAGAGACAATGCTTCGGAGTCACGAGGACTTTCGTGCTCTCGGCTTATATTTTTTGACTTTATTTTACGAGATATCAAATGTAACTTTCAATATATTCAAAACTTATACTCAGCAATGAAGCTTTTTACAGGACAAGTCAAACAAGCAAGTTGGTAATCTAACGTTAAGTGATCATCAATGATGATGACCATATGACAGTGGTAGAGCCCGCAGCAACAATGTCTGTTGCAGGAATGGGACGGCTCGACCGGTGAAATACCACGACCTAACAGATGACAGGCGTGAAGAAGTAGTCTGCATTTCGTCTGATAAGATCATCGCTACCAATGAAAATCCCGCGGCAACAAAAATTGTTAAACGTATGCTTGAAAAAGATTTGATCCAAAAGACGCCAACTCATCCATTAGACACCAGACAGCTAGGAGCATTTATATATCCTTATTACTCTGCCTGCCGGATATTTTATGATACAGCTGCTACCTGTTTTTCGATTACAAGAAATTATCAAAGAAAACATTTTTTATAAAGAAACGGCGTATATTTTGCTAAAAAAAATCCTAAGAAATAAAAGTTCCAAATAGGATATATCAAGGCGAACCATTTAAACTTTGGCACTTACATGAGCGGCGGGCGCGGCGATTCCAGCAAATTCCATTTGCAGGCGGGCCGGGGCGGGGTAACGATATTAAAGAATTCTTGTTAAATTGTCCCTGGGATGGCCTGTAGTGAACGGGAATACGTGTCGAGCATTTTTACGCATCCCACTAGTACGTCGGCAAACGACTGGTGTATTTATGTCTTAAACTTTCTTTAAATAACTAAAATATTAAAAAACTTTAATGTTAAACAGAATTAAAAGCTACTCAAACTATATGAAACTATACCGTTCAGGTTTTACGTTAACCTAACCTAACAGACTAGAGCCTCCCCTGGGACCTCGAAGCCGGGGTTCTGGCGGAGGTTTACCGGAGAAGGGCTCTAATGCGGCAAGAGGCGGAGAACCCCTCCCGGAAGAGATCGTACGCTGGAGGAGACAAGGTCGCGACGATCTCTTCCGGCGATGGGAGGAGCGATTGGCGGGCGCCTCGGCGAGCAAGCGGCTCGTCGAGGCCATCCGCCTCGTCCTGCGTCAGTGGGTGGAGGCGAGGCATCGGGAGCCGACTTACTTCCTGACGCAGCTTCTGCGAGGTTGTGGGAATTGAGTCGGAACCCGGATGCCACCACTGCGCGACCGTCGCCGTGGACACGACCGAGCACACGCTCGCCGTGTGCACGGGCTGGGACGCCCAACGCGCCACACTCACTGGCGAGATTGGGCGGGATCTACCGCTGCCGGCCGTCATACTATCGATGGTCGGCAGCGAACAGAGCTGGGCCGCCGTCGCCTCGTTTGCACATGAGGTGATGGCGGCCAAAAGAGCGGCCCTGCGGGAACGTGAACGCGCAAGCGAATCTTTGCCTTCCCGCAGGGCCCCACCGAGGGGCCGCCGGCGTGCGCTATACGCTGCGGCCCTACAGCCGTTCGCCACGTTCGCCACGTTCGCCACGTTCGCCACGTTCAGCGCGACAGGTCTCCCGACTTGTCGCGCTGAACGTGGCGGATGCCCCACTTCGTGTGTTCCGAGGGGGGCATCATAGCGTGGGGCTTAACACCTGGCCCCTCCCCACACGTGTCGAGCCCCTACCAAGGGGCTCTCCCTAGCCCTAGGTCGTGGATAGACTAATGTAGATGCCACGGCCCGGTCGGGCGGAGGAAAACACCGCGGGGTTTAGTGGGTAGTCCGGCCCAATAGACCGGGAGTCCCACACGAAGCCGTCCCTGCTGCCCCCCGCAGCACGGACGGCGAAGTGCGTAAATGCATTCCCCGCGTCAAAAAAAAATCCTCTGCCGATTCGCGGTTCGTGACGCACGAAGCCCAAAGCATAAGGGCATATAACCTGCACAAACTATAGCGTTAAATACAAGACAATGAGTACATGCGTCATTAGCACACTAATTTGGATTACGAAATCGTTTGTTATGTCACACAATGTTATAATCTTGGTATTAATAATTCATCTTATTACTCCTACGTGTCTAATGTCCTCTCGCTCCATCCAAATCACATCTACTGTACACACTGCACCTTTAACTGTCAATCGATAATACTCTTGCTTCATCCAAATCATCGTTATTAACAGTAAACTGCTAGTCGATTATATTAATTTTAAGATTGCACCTCTGTAAATCGATATAAGGTCTAAGTTACTAATTCATTTTTAAGTCACCCTTACTCTACGTCGTACTTATTACTGCCCCATTCATTCGTGTGGAATTTTTTATGTGTCACATACATATAAGAACTGACAGCCTGAAATGTAATCAATTGCCAACATTGACTGTAAAAGACGACTTTTTAGGTGCTGCAATACTGGGTGGCATAAAAAGTGCCAACAGCCTGTGTAGGACACAAGCTGTTGGCACTTTCCATATTATATATCTGTGTGCCAAATTTCCTCCAAATCCGTTCAGCCATTCTGGCGTGATTGAGTAAGAACCATTCATCGAGCCATCCAAACCTTTACATTTACAATAGTATTCAAAAGTCGATATAGTAAGATGCCTTTTTTTTCACCATAAAACGCCATCTAGTGGCAGACCGTGAGAACCAAATTCTTTCTACTTATCCAGAAGGAAGGACAAACGTTATCGGAATACTGTAAAAGTCTACTTTAGTCGGGAGTTTGTAAATTATTTTTTAATTTTTTTAAATTTCAACGTCATAAATTTTTTCAATAAAAATAATTTTGTTTCTATATTAAACTTTTTCGCTACTGTGTAAATGATGAAGCCTTCTTAAAAACTTGTAGGATACATTTATTATGCTATTCCACAGGAACCGTGCATTTTTTTTAGGGATAAAAAGTCGCCTACATTGTTCTCTGACCGCTAAACTACCACAAGGCAAAAAAACAAAGCGTACATTTTTTCGGGATTAAAGATAGCCTATCTGCCATTTCAGACTATCTATCTCTTTGCCAAATTTCATCCAGATCCGTTCAGCCGTTCTGGCATGATTGTGTAACAAAACTCCATCCATCCAGACTTTCGAATTTATTTATAGGAGACACACAGAAACAAATGCTATAATACTAGTAAGATACTTAGTAAGATACTTTTTAACAGTGGTAGAGCCCGCAACAATGACATCCGTTGCACTAATGGGCCGGCTCGACCGGTGAAATACCACGACCTCACAGAAGACAGGCGTGAAGTAGAAGTACGCTTCTGCATTTCGTCCGATGAGTGAGGTGCCGTAGGCCCAATTTCAGTCCTCTTCTCCTTCCCATCCTTTCCTAATAAGGATAGGATGGGAAGAAGAGGATTGGGCGGGGAGGGGATGAATAGGATAAGGAAATGTACTTTTTCCTGATTATTTCCTCCTCTGTCCATTAATGGTAGGCAACGCATCTGCTATTCCCTTGCTTGTTGCGGATGCCTATGGGTACCTGACACTTATTGTCAAGTGAACCGCTTGCTCGTTTGCCACCATCTCCCATAAAAAAATTAGTATATATGTGTGTATATTGTTTTAAATGGATAAGTTATCCAAAATTTGGGGAAAACTTAACAGTCACCTAGCAATACTCGCAAAAGAATCAGCGCGCCGCTTACATATCGATGACAAAAGATATCGTGTAATGTTTAATGTATCGAGTGCGTACACAGATAAACCTATCGGCGTATCGCTATTGATACACTGCGAAACAAATGGCCGACTATTGATATCGGCATGTAAATGGGGGGCGATTCATATGCATTCGGTTTTAGCTCGCGAATATATTTCTGGAATGTGATACATAAAAGACAGTGCTGTACATCTTTCGCTATCGATCGATATGCGACCCTAATTTATACAAACTGATTTATAGTCCTCTTATTAAATATTAATTTTGACTAGGTCTTTCCGACCGAGTATCACAACCTCGTAGAAGGCTTACGAGAAGGGTTATTCGTTATATTTTCACCAACCCAAAGCATGAGTTTGGATGGCATTCATTTACCTAAGAATTAAAAAAGCATCGAACAAAAAGGTGGAATGGAATTAGTCGGGGCCTTTGAATTTTGATGGAGAAAAGGTGGATTTCATAACAGCACTCGGCGGATTAATGCTATGTAGTGAAAAGATAAAAAAACAAAATAGTATAATGAAAGAAAAAAAACCCCATTCGTTTAAAAATCAACCATACGCGTGATTCCTAGGGATTTTCCTTTTGTTGTAATTAGCATCCAGAATGCGCTGACATTCACGTGGCGTACAGGGAACGAATAAATTCGATAGAGTTGACAGCTATTGGCAATTTTTGCCAACCCTGATAGCAACAGCTATTGGCATTTTTTGCCAACCCTGATAGGGATAACTGTTGTAAACTGATTATTATTAATCAATTTTTAATATGTTAATTTCCCACGCACACGAAGGGAAATAACAACGGAATTCCAAATGTATGCAATTAGTCCATTTTCAAGCCCGAAGATACCGATTCAATTAACTCGTGTCAATAAAGTCAAAGATATAAATCAACACTTTGTTTTTGTACTCACCATTTACCGTCTAATGTTTCATGAAACACGGCTTGGATTTGACTTATTTCTTGTTACCATCTCCTTGGACACAGCCTTGTTGGCTTTTAATTCTTTTAACGTACTATTTAACGACTCAGTCTGACCGGGTGTTTGGCACAAATCGACTTGTTTCATTACCCGTCAAATGATTTCAAAGAAAGCTCTCCGAACCCGTAAATCCAGAACGAGCATTAAGAAACGCGCGAAGCAAACGAAAAGATGAGGATATACGCTTGCCTATAAAACTGACGTTATCTATCTAACTGTTTACATGACGTTTACGTAATTGTATGAATCCGGTGTATTTATGGAGAGCTTTGTAGAATCCGCGATGCCGATCCGACGGGGATTCGGCGCCGCTGCCAACTTTGGTAGCGTCTACTAAATTTAGCTGAGAACCAATAAAAGATTATTATTTATTACGTCGATAAGATTTAAAGTGTCTAAAAAAAGAAATATCTATTGTTGCCAGCAACATCGAAGGTATAAAAACGATCCTATTGAAACTTTTTACTTAAATATATTATAGTGAGCTTTTTCATTTTTCCACCCTACCATTAGAGACACAACTAAAGACTTCATTTAAATTTACAGTCCTATTCCTTATTATTTATAAAAAAAAGATTATTATTCCCTATTCTTGTTTCATTGTACATTGAATAAGAAAGAATCCTACTACATCTCTAGTTAAAGATTAGTTTATATACAAGTCGATGTTTAAATAGAGATTTGACAAACATACAGCAAAATGGCAACTTTCGACATCAATTTTCGCGCTCCATTAACAAATTATACGAATGTGGTATGCGTCTACACAGATAATATAATTATATTAAATAAAAAATCAAGTAAACGATGGATATATTTTCAATCATATCTGGTCTTATACAAGCTGAATTACACGACTTGGTCGCTCCTATTTTATAATAAAATGTCATTAATATACATCAATTTAGTAACATAAGAAGAATCAGAGATCGCCGAAAATAGAAACCAGTATTTTTCTAGAATCTTGATTAGGAAATTTTATTTCATGTTGCTATTATTTTATTTCATGTTCAATTTTAGTTCATGTCCGTACGAAATTTAAATTCATTAGGAAAATAGAGATCGTTTACGTAGACCGCAGGACCGTAGGAAATGGTTTTCGAAGGCCTAGTTCTAAATTAAACCAAAATATGTCACAACTACCGTGTGTCTAAAATAGACAATGAAAGCAGTTATAATGATTACCGCGACCCTTGATAAGAGGTTTGTACGCTTATCGAGAGCCGAGTCTACAATACTAATATTATATTTAAATACAAGATACTCAAGATTCTATTTCACAAATGTCTAAGAGGTAACTTATATTTATAAATATAAAAAAAAAAACAATAATAGTCTTCTTTAACTGTTGTTTGATTTTTTAAATTATTTCGCATTTTTTTTACTTGATACTTAAAAATACACCATTGTACACTGAAACACAATTATATGTAAGGGGTACAGTGATCAACACAACAGGTAGAAACATAATGTTAAAGTGAATAACATAAGCTGGTTGAATAAGTCGAGATGTAAAATTTCTGCTTGAATAGGCAACACGCCGGATAGGCCTAACGACCAGCACGGATTGGAGCCGGCCATGCATTACAAAGCGGGCCGCTTCGTTACGCATTCTATAGGATCGCGTCGCTTCGCCTTGCCTCTCGTCCGTAGCCTAAAGGCACGGTACATTCGTGCGGACAAAGGCAGCTTCCGATACCGGCCCGGAATTGTAATACGGAACTTTGGAATAACATTAAATTTCTATACGAGTATTCTATTAAATTCGACGCACCATTCTTAACAACTGTGATATAACATTGAAATAATACCTTTGCAACTTTCGAATGGTAATGTCTTGAATCAATTGTCAAGGTTTACGAGAGCCCAGGGGTCTCAATATGAGATGATTGTTAAAAAAAAATTGCGTCCATTCTATTTCAAATCGAAGCAAACAGGTACAGTTAAGAATATAAGCAATTCTAATGAAATTGGTCAAAAAGACTTAAGAGTTTATAACAGTTGGAGCTTTTACGACTAAGTGATTTGCATTTGTTTAATTTTAATGTAAATAAAACTTTGTTCCTAGTTTACTTTTGTTGCACGGGACGTGTTCTAATAGTTCGTTACAATGACAGTATTACAAAAATCTGTATTCTTTTCTGTACTGTCGCCAGTGTTACAGGCATTTAATAAGGTAAATATCACGGAAAATAAATCGAACTGGTTGAATAAATTTAGTTATTCGGATTTTAACATACAAAAACATTTTACATATTTTGGCTCATAAGCTAATTTTATGTCATATGTTGCATAAAAGCTCAGTATAAAGCGAAGACGTAGACTGAAGGTATTCTAAAGTAAGGAAGTTAAGGCATTAACGTTATATATTTTTCCCTTGGTTTTGAAAGTATGGTCATAGTTGCTACGACATAACGACAGCAGTTAGTTCCAAAGATGCTTAATGATGCACACAATGACCCCAACAACTGAAGCTTAAAGAAGATTTGAATAATTGTGCATCAACGAGTCACGCTTCTGATTTGGGTTACTGATTTTTTGGAATTATCCCACGATTTTCTTTAATCAGTACACAGAAATACACGAAACCAGTAGTTATGTAAATTATCAGTTAGTTAAATACAAGTATAGATTTAAATAAATGGGTAAACTTGCAATGACCACATTAATCGACAATGTACATACCCTGTTCCAATTGAAGATGTAAAATTTTATCAACAAACAAACGTCACACGCCATGTAGGCGGCCATTACACTTTTTATACTTTTAACGGAAAATTTCTAATTTTATGGAAATTGTGAGATAAAGTGATGTGAAATTGTATAATACAGTGTTAGAAAAAGTTCGTCTCTGAAAATATTTTGGAATTAACGAATTTTAGCGTAAAAGCTAAGGTTTTACCCTTTGTTTACAAACTTTACACCTTATGTTGGAACAAACTATAGGTACAAACAAACTAGAGGTATGTCTTGTTTTAGATTTCAAATTCTATAAATCGATTTTACCACTAAATCATTTTTTTAGTTTATATCTTGACGTTAGACAGAAACAATCTGCTGCATAAATTTCTTTTGATTGCCTATAAAGAACACGGTAAGATTTTTAAGTTTTATGCTGGACATAAAGTGTACCCAATTACGATGACAGAATAAATCTGTTTAAGTATGAATCAACAAATCTCATAAAAATGTCACGAAAGCCATTAAGTACAGAAACCTTTCATGCACGCCGTGATAAACAAAATGTTTAAGGTTTCGAAGGTAAATGTAAGCTATTTATAATTGCTCAGTTAGAAATATCTATGCCGGTATACCATTAAAAACGGCTTGAACGGTTTGCAGAACCGTGTTTGCAGTTTCTTCTCTTTGCATCCCCTAATGTTTAATAGGTTGGTTGTATACCTCCTCTTTTCACCTCTGAAAATCCTATTAGCAATCTTAATTTCATTAAAAAGAACCAAAAAGTTTGAGATTAAAGGTACGCCAATCATAAAACCTAATTTAGTTCGCACTAATAGGAAAATTCAGCAACTCGCACGAGCAAAATAAAGTTGTAACTAATTTTGGTAATTAAGCTAAAAAGCATTTGTCTGTTATGAAAATGAATTATCCTCGACGTCAAACTATAAAAAGGTAGAAGTTTCATAGCTGTTACTTTAAAAAAAATAAAGCCCTTGTCAGTATAATAAATATTAATTATTAGAATTCTCATAAAAATGTTCAATGCCTTAAATGCAATTATATCATCACCAGCTAACAATAGTCTACTACGTAGACGTAGACCTTCACGATGTCTGTCTGTCATACAGAAAGTTTCCTTGCCGCTCTCATCCAGTGGACCGCACCCGCAACGTTGGCCAAATCGTTGGTCCATCTTGTGGGAAACCTACACATTAAAAGTAAAACCCTTTCTTAACTTGTATCCGTAGTGGACTAAGCCCACGTAACAATCGATATAGGCTTCTCGATGAAAACACACGAGCCGAAAACATGTTTGTATTGTAATTCAAAAGAAAATGCTATGAAAATTAACCTTAAATATCAGTTTATGTATTTACAGTTAATGTTTTAACGTTAAAGTAATTTATTATACATTATCCTTTGTCAAGAATTCACAGAAAAGCTCTTTAGAGAAGCACGGCTTACGGGGACCGGGGGAGCTTTCACCTCGGATCAAAAGGAAAACTTTTCTTGGTCAAAGAACTTCGACATTAATATTGTACAC
>DWTW01003146.1:0-10255 GCA_018246275.1 Papilio slateri
TCTGCGCTGCCGCCTCAAACCCGGTGAATCTGTAAAAGCCTCCAGGCTAACAGTGACAAGTCCGTCACAAAAAAAAAATCCAAGTCGGTCCAGCCGTTTAGGAGGAGTTACGTGACAAACACACGTACAGAAGAATTGTATACATTAAGATAATTTCAACACAGTAAAATTACGACTTCGATATCCGAAAATCCTGAATAACCACTAATCGGTTCGGGATAAAATTTAAATAGGACCCATATGGGAACAGCAACTATCGATTGCAAAAAAAATTGAAATTGGTTAATAAATGTCAGAGTTCATAGGTAACACACAAACATACAAAAAAAAAGAAGCGAATCTGATCCTTTTTTTAAGTCAGTTAAAAACAATCTTTAATTTACCTCTCTTAGATTCATAATATTTAAAGAAAAATTAGGAAACGTAGCATTTTATTTTAATTGAAAATGAGTGTGTTAACTTTAATTTCATTAAAAAGTATCGCAGCCGGTAGGATTCGAACCTACGCTCCCAGAGGGAATCTGATTTCGAGTCAGACGCCTTAAGCACTCGGCCACGACTGCTGTATTAAAACCTTTAGAAATAGAAAATAGTTGTGATATATAAAGAATCTTTCCAAGCTGTATCGCTACTACAGCAGTGCTTGTCATGCACGTGGTTGCTTGGCGACGGAATCAGCCATCATGGTGGCCGGCGGTTGCCCTGTAAGGGTTTTTTTTGGCGGCTTTATGCCGCCTTCTCGTCCCCCTGACGCGGCTAGGCCAGGCCAGTGATTTTTTTTTAAATTACAATATAAAGTACAATTCTGATTTCTAAAACTATTTACATATCTAAAACTATTATCACAATGAATTACATGCTACCTTACACTAATATCACATTGTCATTGCTAAACCTTATTTCTATCAATTACTTTTCTGGCCAACTCTCTCTCTCTCCCCCTCTCTCTCTCTCTCTCTCTCTTTGTGTGTCCCGCTTTCTCTAATTTTCGCGCACGCTCCGGATGTTTTAAAGTTATAGATTCTTGAGTAGTTTTATTATTATTACAAGTGTGTACTAGTTTGAAAAAGGATAACGGTTCTGGAAGGTACAATAGAGGGCCGCAGCGCATCTCGAATAATTATTCAAAGCTGGTCTGCTGCACGGCCGCGATGTGCTCAGCTCTGTTGCCGTCACGGACTAAGCGAGCTTAATAAACGAAGATTGATCGCTCGCCCTCCAAATCCTTTTGTTCTGCATAAAATGCATAATTTTTATGACCGAGTTTCGTCTTTAAAATGATAATATACAATTTATCCCAAGAAGCTTTTTCTTTTAAAGTATGGTTTTTTATATCAATGACATTCAATTAAAAAAAAAAAGATCCTTATAATACCTAGAGAAAAGTGATTAAGCTAGTTCATACAATAATAAGAACTGTTGTATCCCTAACTTTGAGGTCGGTAGAGGTAACAATAGTGAGATTGAAATCTTCAATATAAATCCACTGCTACGGGTGTAGGCCTCCCCCGTTGATCGCCACAAAGATCGGTCCGCTGGCGCCCTCAGTAATGACAAGCCTGCCTCAAATTACTTGTACTTCTGATGTCAGGTCATTGTCACAAGAATGGCTAATATAAAAATAGAAAATTACATACATAGGAATAGTAGAAGAAAAGACATAAAGAAAATTTGTCATGTCGAAGCAAGCTTTACTCTAAGAAAGAAAGTTTATCGAACCTATCGTTGAGTTTGCCCACACAATCTTAAATTTCTACTGAATCCAGAAATATTATATAAAAAATATTTTATAAAAACGATTCGAATTGTGTGATATTTAATAATATTAAAATCGTTGAACAACCTAGTGAATAAATAAAAACATTTAGGTATAGAAAATTGTCCCGCAGTTTAATTACCTTAAACATTAGCGCAGCAGCGCCTTTGTTGCTTGGCAAATAAATGGAAGGCCTACACAAATAGCCATAGTTTGCCCATTCTATTATTACTTCATTAAGCGAGAGGAAATAGGGTATAATTAGGTATTGTTTGGGCTTAGGATTTGTAGCTAAAGCCCTTACAGTTAGGTCATGGCTAATAAGCTAAATTAAAATTAAGATCTCTTACATACATATACACATAACGCAAAATTTGAGAAAAACGAATATTCAGTAACTTACTCTTTTCCAGTAGAGAATAACTATTAATATTTCAGATAAAAAGCAGTTGAGCTGCTACTTTTTACATCACGTTAGATTGTTTGATTATTTTGTAAATATTTTCGTTTTGTATGACAATTAACTTTGTGGAGAAAATTTTAGTCTATGTTAGTGCAACTGAAGACTGCTGCGGAGAGCTAAAGACATTTTCTCTATAGAAAATTCAAAATAAATCAGATTAGAAGACTGTCCGCCGGCCGGTCCCAGTTTGGATCATATTTTGATATTTTTCCTTATCAATTCCGCATTATATTTTTATATATTTACCTCTAGTCATAAGTAAGAGTAAATTAAGTTATCGAACTTCAATTAAAAAAAAAAGATATATCTATATTACGCAAATCTCTGAACCTCTCGTAGATGCACTTTAAAACCTTACTAGTGATGTTTTCCTTCAACGCCCAGCAATCGATCTTTAAAGTTGCAAATATAAATGAACACAGTTAAAAAAAATGTACCCCTATGTTTAGTAATAAATTACAAAAATATAACTTCAGTTTGAATAAATGACTATGATAACGTTAACATTTCTACCGACTCTACAAATTTAAAAGCAGCGATCTTGTCCGCATTGAACTTGTTTAAAACAGCTTTATCTTTTCAACTCCGTCGTTTCTTCACCTGCTCGTACAACATGACAGGAACCTGTTTAATAATTTGGTTAATAGAATTTAATACTTTCTAACTTTCGATGCTTTTGATTATGCTTTCAATAAAACTGTCATGTTTTCTTTAAACTTTCTACTTTCTAGAGAATATAAGAGATTCTTTGTTCCTATAAGCTAATAAAAACTTGTTCGTTACTCATTTTTTTTTCTTCTCACATCTAATGTTTCTACTAATCTAGAAAGAATTTTAGTCATCTTCCCCATCCTATCCATTTCTACTAAGGATAGGATGGGAAGTGGAAGAGGATTGGACGAGGAAGGAGTAGATAGGAAAAGGAAATATCCTTTTACCTGTCTATCCCCTCCTCTATCCATTAATGGTAGGCAACGCATGGGTAGTGGTCACTTAACATCAGGTGACCGCTAGCTCGTTTGCCACCTTTTTACATAAAAAAGATAAGTATTCGTTCACTTAAATGTTAGTTTATAATTTAATTAAAATAACGTATATTATAATATCACAACTGAAATAGAAACTGGATTTAGCGCAGCATTTCGTGGTACCGTTCGAATGCTACCAAATTAAATGTCAAAACTATCTTTGTTCATGAGTGAAGGAAGCTCTTCTTCGAAGACGAGCCATTGATGTCAGAGGCAGATGGGTATTCTTCTGACTAAATTTGACATCCTTTCATTCACTCGACGTAGCACCGTCGACGGTGAATGCCTGAGAGAAATTAATTTTAATTAAACATTAAACGAATTTTATTACATAAAAATTAATTTGACAAGGATTAGCATTCACATGAATTACATGACAACACAAAGAAGCTGCTCTTATTGCCGAGCCGCTACGAACTTCTCTTCAAGGTATGCGCTAACTTATCTCTCTAACGCCAACTTAACTCACAACAAAGTAATCTCATGTCTCTTTGTAGTTAATATACATTGAAAACATCAACGCAATTTACTGTAAATTGATTCGGCTGAATCGCGAAACATTAAATATTCATAGAGATTAAGTTAAAATACTCCATGCAGAGCCGGCCGCTCCCCGCGCCCGCGCCCCGCGCCCGCCAGGTGTAGAGCCCAACGTACCTCAAATCCCGGCTTTAGATAATTATCTGAGTTCCCTTTTGATTAACTTTTCACGCTCATACTCATAAAGAGTTAACTCACGAGTCGGATTTTAGGATAATTGTAACGTCACTTTGATTTCTAACGTTCAGAAGTCAAACCTCGTTTAATTGTTGTCTCTTTTTTCCTTCGTCCTTTTAATATGTAAAACGTGAAATGTTGTATTTATTTATCTCCATCTAGAAAACATGTAAATAAACTTATTTTGGAAATTGCTGAATTTTATTAAATTTCCCGATGTCCCCAAAGCCTTTTTTTTGTTGAAACGTTAAAAATTAAGATTGTGGCATAAAATCTAGTGTTAACATATAACTTTATATTTCTTTACAAAAGAGAACCTTCGTCTAATGGCGATACGTCTGACTGGGATTTTGAGATATAAAAACTTTAGCTACACGGCTTTTGGCCATCCTCTTAAGATATGTACGATGGTAGTTCTTGGTACTCCAGCAAGTTGTCCGTCCATAATTTTTCCCCTCAACTAGACACCTTATTATTTCTGCACATAATTGCTTGGCGGCAGATATAAGAGGGGTGGTAAAAAACTCCCTTAACCTAACTTAACCGATCATCATGAAATATTTGTACACAAATTTTCAAGAGTAGTAAAGGACATAAGACACTTTTTATAAATAAAAAAAAAACAATATTGTTTGTAAAAAATCGTTCGACGAAGAATTTAAGCATTTTGAGCAAAATTCAACCATTTGAATGACATTTAACGCCTTCTGGCGTTCCCATAAGTAAAAGCTAAGTAAAAGGTCAGTCCAATATTAAATTGAGTATAACATCAACTGTTTAGGATGTAATAATCAACGCAAGGGAAGCCGCGGGTAAAAGCTAGTCATAATTTTGTATTTGTTGAGAATTGGTCAACACGATGATCCATTTTATATTTAACGTCATGTATTGTTGATTGCGAGTATTTGCACATTAAAATTTCCGAGTCGTTTAATCGCAAAGTCAATGCATGCCATTAATTTGTCATTGCGAATGGCGCAATTCATTACTTTTAATACACGATGGTTGCGTCGACGAAACTTAATAAAACGAGATTGATTTATTTCTGGGTTCACTCATAAATTATATGCTGCATATAATTAAAACGAGCCGACAGAGTTTTTCATAATTTTGAGGTTTTTTTGTCATAATAAATAAAAGAAATTTATTCTTACATTAAATAATAATAATAAACGTTTATTGACACTAAAAGAAAATCAAGTAAAAAGCGAGTTCCCTGGCTCAGCATTAGCCAGTATTGACTCCCATTGGTTCACATTGACATTCACATTGGTAGACAGAATACAAAAAAAAATTAAATACAAATTACAACTACAAAACAGAAGCAAAAAACAAAAGGATTTCACAACAGTGTATCTGTATGTGAGTTCGTAAGCACAAAAGTACATCAATACAATCAGTCTTAATTATACATATTATAAATGCACAGAAATGTTATACAAACCAATAATATAAATACATATATACACATAAGTATGCTATATCTAATAAAACATCATATTTTCCAAATCCTCGTTGTTATATTGCTTAGGCAAATTGAATAAAAACTTTTTAAATTTATAATTGGTGTACGTTTTCACTCTGTATTTTTCATGTAGTGTATTATAAATGTGAGGAGAATTTTTTTTTGATATACAGGCTGTATATCAAAAAAAAAATGTGCAAATGAGTTTTTCACTCTAGAGACAGGACGGACATGAGGATATCTTTTAAGTAGTTCATAAAAAAACATTTTTCTGAGTGTCAGTACATTAGTCTGTTCGTAGAGTTCCATTGTCGAGTGTCTACAGGGTAAATGCATCATCACCATAAGCGTAAGCGCTGCAGGTTGTGCTCTCTCTACAGCTATGAGGTGACATACATTCAACATAATAATTTTTAGACTGAGGTTTTAAGGCGTTATATAAACCAAGCTAGGGCTTGTTTTACGTTTCAAAAGCTTGAAGTAAATCCAAATATCGACTGCTCGAGCAGCGGTTTGTCATTATTTTATAACTCAATTAAAAACGATATTTTTAGCATTTACGAGAGTTTATTTGACGCAAATGACACTAGTACATAGTGACAATTATTCGAGCTACGTGTCTGACGTTCGTTTTTGTACGTCGTAACCAAACAAAACAATCAAAATATCGTGTTTGTTCCCGTTCATATACCAGTGTGGTAGAGCTTCAAAAAGATTACATCTGGTTAATGTAATATTTTTAATATATAAAAGACATAAGACATTTATTTATTGACATACCGTCTAACAATAATTGAAAAAAGTTTTATGTCTAAGTGTGAAGTGAACGGACCGCGCAATATGGAAATTCGTAATCTCTTCTACTGAGTTCCTAGCATGCGTCGCTTTATATTTCACAAGAAAGAAGATCAACAAAGATATTAAAATGTGATAAGCTATTAAAGGAAATTGCTTAATATATTTATGTTCATACGTCAACAAAACACTCGCTAATAAGCTATTATCATAAAACGTGCCGACACATTCCGCGGGAGGCTTCCGCGTCGCCTGCACAAAGTCCTCAAGACGGCGACGCGCATAATGTTCACGATGAATATCTCACTTATCGAACTAATGTATTAATAGATACGTGTGTGTTCTGTGTTACTTACATTACGCCTGGGAGCCTAACTATAGCTCTTACTATGGATTTTTGCTAAGAGTTTTTCTATGAAATTGTCTTAACTTTCGTTAGACTTTGGTTCACTTTCATTGCTTGATGAATCACTTTCATCACCACCAACATTAAAAATAAATTTTTCGATTTCTATACTATATAGATATTCAATCACGCGTACTTAACTTTCATAATTTTCTATTATTCTGTTATTTTATACGACGGACTCGAGATCGAGAAACATCTAGAAACAAAAATAAATTTAAATCACCTACCAGTCTTGGTGACAACCAAGTCGATAATGTTATTTTAGACATAGAATGCAGTAATTCAGACGTACTGTCGGACAAATGCCTAAACATGTTTTGTACTATTTTACTTTCGTGACTTTGGATCGTTTTCGTCATTTTCACGCATAAAATTAAAAAATTGCACCACAATTACACTTTAACAACATGTCAAAGTGTAATTGTGGTGATTTTTTTTAATTAAAATTACGTACCGTTACTGGTTTTTTAATGCTTTTACAGCAATATCTAATTTAAGCTTTATCAAATCAAAAACAAAAAATCTATAATATATAAATACCGTCTGGCACGTACAATAATTACGAAGCTGTTTTCTTAAGATATTTGTTATACAATTATGCAGTGTAACGCAGGGTATTGCAAGACCCGAATAAATCAGTCCGTTGCCTACACCTGCGTTTGATTGACCTAACACTGGCGACGAGAACGGGATTTGTAATTTTTTCTTTGTCCGGACTTATTTAAGAGTGCAAAAATGCCGATAGGGAAAATTGAATCATTTAATTTAAGTTCTAAACAGTGGCCTGCATATATTCGCCGTGTAAATCAGTACATTTTACTCAACGAAATACGTGATGAGTTGAAAGTTCCTACTTTAATAACCGTCGTGGGTGAAGAAACTTATGCGTTGATGTGCGATCTATGTTCACCGAGTTTTCCTGAAGATAAGACATACGACGAATTAGTACGGTTAGTAACAGAACACTTGGAGCCGCAACGTTCGGAGATCGCCGAGCGGCATGTGTTTCGGCTGCGGCGTCAGCGGCCAGGGGAATCACTCACCGAGTACCTACAAGCATTAAAACATCTCGCGGCCACATGTAACTTCGGCAAATGCAACACGTGCTCGACCATCGAGGAGAACCTGCGCGACCAATTCGTGTCGGGTCTGGCGAGTGACGCGATGCGGGCAAGAATCTTCGCGGAAAAGAAAATTCAGTACAAGGAGGCAGTGGAGCTCGCGCTGGCATTGGAGGCTGCCGAAAGGCATGCCGAGGTCAGCGGCTGCACCGGAGCCTCGGCGACGGACTCGATCTCAGCACCAGCTGATGGCGAAGCGGGCGAGGGCCTACACAACGCGCGTGGCGAGAGGCGCGCACGGTCGCTGCGGCCGGCCCGGGCAGGAGTCTCGGCGAGCGGCGGCGGCGTGGCGGCAACGGAGCCGGGCGCGCGCGCCTGCTGGCGCTGCGGCAAGGCGCACGCGGCCGACAGGTGTCGGTTCAAAGCTTACAATTGTGACAAGTGCGGCCAGCGGGGCCATATCAAGGTCATGTGTAATAAGGTGCGCGGCGGTGACGACCGACATCACTACGTGAGTGAGGAGTCGGACGACGGGATGTACGACATCGAGGTGGCCGCTAAAGGTAACAAACCGTACTTTATTATGTTGTCGATCGATAACAAGAATATCGAATGTGAAATAGATACCGGTAGTCCTATCTCGGCGATCGCAGAAGAGTTGTATCGTAGTATGTTTTCTCATAGAAAAATTTGGAATGACAATCTTATGTTACGTTCTTATTCTGGTTCACGGATCGAGTCTCTCGGTTACATTGAGGTGAACGTTAAGTTAGGGAACAAGAAGTGTAACGCATTACGTTTGTATATCATAAAAGATGGCGCGCGACCGTTATTAGGTCGGGAGTGGATGCGAGCGTTAAATATTACGCAAATTACACTGAATGCTATCCGAGATGACGAATTCGTGAACAGATTATGTAAAGAATTTTCAGAAGTGTTTTGTGACAAGCTAGGCACATGCAAGCGAACCATTCGATTACAGCTCGTCGATAGGGAACCGGTTTACGTGCGCGCGCGGCCGCTGCCGCCGGCGCTGCGGGAGCGGGTCGAGCGGGAACTCGCGCGGCTCGAGGCGGACGGCGCCATCTATCGCGTCGACTACTCCGACTACGGCACTCCGATAGTTCCCGTGATTAAAAGTAACGGTGAAATACGGATTTGCGGAGACTATAAAATAACGATTAACCCTAAATTGAAGAGAGATTTTTATCCGTTACCTCGCATAGATGAATTATTTGCTAGTCTTAGGGGAGGGGAAAAATTTACAAAAATAGATTTAAGGCACGCTTACGAGCAGTGCCTCCTCTCCGAAGATTCGCAACCGTGCACCGCCATCACTACTCACCTGGGTACGTTCGTGTACCGGCGCACCCCCTACGGACTGTCGTGTATACCCGAAAAATTTCAAAAATTGATGGAAGAGACGTTGCGCGGGGTAGCGGGGTGCGTAGTATTTTTAGACGACATTTGTGTGACGGGGTCGAATCAAATAGAACACATTAAAAATGTAAGAGCTGTACTCGAACGGTTACGCGACATGGGGCTTACGGTTAAATTGGAGAAATGTAAATTTTTACAAGATAGTGTGAAATATTTGGGATTTATTATAAATAAGGATGGTTTGCGACCAGATCCTGAGAAATTGGAAGCCATTTCCAGCGCTCCCACACCGGGCAACGTGAGCCAATTAAAAGGTTTATTGGGGTTGTTAAACTATTAAAGGCGATTTATTCCTAATTTGAGTACAATTTTGCATCCCTTACATAATTTATTGAAAAAGGAGTCGGCTGGAACTGGGACTCCAATTGTAAGAAAGCTTTTACTGAGGCGAAGCGATCTCTCCTTAGCGAACGGGTGTTGGCGTATTATGAGGAGGGCCGCGAGCTGGTGATGTCGTTGGACAGCAGCGCGTACGGACCGGGCGCCGTGCTAGCGCCTAATGCAGCCGAGCGTAACTATAGCCAGCTCAACAAGGAGGCGCTGGCTATTTTGTTCGGTATTACTAAACACCACCAATACTTGTTCGGGAGGCATTTTATATTACGCACCGATCACCAGCCGCTAACCTACATATATGGGATAACAGAGGTATCCCACAGACCAGCAATTTTAAGATAGAATTCGTTCGATCGGCGGACAGTGGTCCAGCTGACGCATTGCCTTGACCACCTTTAGCTAAGGACTCTCCGCTCCGTAGACTCGGTAAATTACTCAAATTTAGTAGAGGTTTTAGTGCCCATCTGTCATAAGGACATTGCTAGGGAATATAACGCGACGTTTTTAACCGATTTCAAAAAGGAGGAGGTTCTCAATTGGATTGCTTTTTTTATGTATGTACATCGATTACTCTGCGATTTATGATCCGATTTACGCGATTCTTTTTTTATTCGACAACTAGTGCTCGCCATGGGGTCCCATTTTTTTTTAATTAAAATCTAACCAGTAGTTTTTGAGTTATTTTTAATAATGCCTAAAATTGTCGTTGAGTTTTACTTTCTTGGCTTACGTAGGCTAAAGGCTATAGGGCGTACATAAAAATGATGTATGAAAGAATTGTAGAT
>DWTW01003147.1:0-10255 GCA_018246275.1 Papilio slateri
GTATAAATGTAAGTACGCTTTTACGAAAACAATTATTCTACTGTTAAGAAAAAAAATGGTGAACCCACTTATTGTCATAGTAACTTATTTCAATTACCTTATAAAAATCCCCCAACAAACTGGCTCCACCATCTACAAAATACCGTACATGTTTATTAAATCATTATCTTGTTATAATACGAGATACGATCATCGTTCATTAGTTGTCAAATATCACTAGGATAGTTATAAGATATTCGTTCAAACTCGAAACTTCAACTTCGAACAAACCGTATCAGTACGGTGCGCTTGGGCCCCTCGGCCATTGTTTACATTACGAAAAGCGTGTAGTTATAATTAATCCAGTAAGCTATTCGATGTCTAATTTAAATGAGATTTAGATTAATCAAACGATACAAGCGACCAACAATAAAACATTTAACAATACATCATCCTGTCAATGTTTCGGGGTCCTTTTTTAGCCGGTTAAAATTGAACTATTTGTATTGCTCCGACGCTAGAACGTTATCTACTGGCCGATCTATTTCTCAACCCTTTGCAGCCGTTGCCGGCCCAACTATTACGTATGCTAGAGTCAATCTCTTATCGCTCGCGGCTCAATCATTTAATAGGTTTGGAGCAAAACTTACCTAAATGAATAAAAAAATGAAAGTACACAGTTATATTACCTTTATAAGAGTTTTACTGATAAAAAATCTTCTTCGACTATAAAAGAATCTTAAATCTTAAATTTAACGCTGTCTGCTAAATTAATACACTGATGTATAAACTGTTCCATCGAAAGAAGAAAGTTGTCAAAAAATAATGAAGTGGGATCATAAGTACATGATTTGATGGTTTGCTTCTGAGTTCGTAGATTCAGTTTAAATCCCAGACTACGCTCACAGTTTTATTTCGAAGTTATAAACAGTGAATTTTTAATGGTTTCACCTTAAAGACAAGCGTAGGACTACCAGAGAAGTTTTGCCGGAATGGTTCTATCAGCTTGTTTTATACGTGTTTCGTTACACGATTGCTTTTATTACATAGTTGTTTTAATTTTATCCAAGACAATATGTATTATAACATTAATTTTAATTATGGTACTCATTTTCATTCTATTTTTTGTTGTGCATAAACCACACCCCATCGTTTATGTAAGCAGTAGCTTATTTCAAATGATAAACGAGCTCCCAATCGATTTGAATAACAAGCAGGCAGATGCTCTTAATCCTTTTGATTTCATTAAATGCATGCGCCCCTCGACCGCTGTCGGAAATATCGCTCGAGAGCATATCTCGATCCATACTTCAGCCTGTTCATTATACTATAACTATATTAAAAAAAAAACCTCCATTACCTTTACATTTTTTGTTCGGAGCGCCATAGAAATAAAGTGGTAGATTATTTTACCTTATTACGTGACCCGAGAAACATTCAAAAGATTATGATTGTCTTCTGCAATTCAGGGTGACCTTAAAAATTTTTTTTAAATAAATTTTCTTATTATTCTTCAATCAAGACGTCGGATTTTTCGGACGAGCAGTTCAGAATACGTAAAAAACGAAGATCGTTTTTTTACAAGCAGATTCTAATGAATTCCCAGCAGACATTTATCTGAGAGGTTACCAATCGCAGCGTCATTTGTTTGATCATTTCGTTAGGGAGAGGCCAAGTGAAAAATCCGTCTACATTAATCACGTCGGTTCTGAAACATAATTCTGAGCGGTCAAAAAAATTTACATAAATAATTTATACCCAAGAGGCGTTGTGCGTTCCATAAGCTTTAATCCGATCGAAACGTTGTCTTCGCCACCCATCGATTTTATATTCCGAACTTTATTTTAATTTCCTAAGCATATAAATTATATAGTGGCTTGCTTATATATTCTTTTTTTTTATTTAACTATATTTACAAAGAAATAGAGTATAGCAGTTTAATTATATTTTGTTAACTATGTCATCTTCGATCTAATGACCTAGCAAACATTTTAGGAGCACGCTTAATATTACATATCTAAATATAGAACTGATTATTAACTAACAAAAGTCCATTTATGAACATTGACCTTTGGAGATTTTTATATTAAAGTTGAAAGGGTACTACGCGGTACAGCTTATTCAATAAGATCTCTTTAAAAAGAAGTAGCGATGTAAATCAAAAATAAAAGTATCGTATTTCCAATTTGAAGACTCATTGCCAAAACATAGCTTCCGATTTAGAATACCGTCAGCGACTGTACGACAGTGGATGGTGAACTTGTACATACAAAAGCGTATCTGACGGGTCACGACCCATTGATGGCGATAATTTTAGGCATCTGACTGTGATCGATGCGATCGAAACATCTTTTGAACAGCTCTTTCTGATGGTTAAGATTATTATAATGTAAAAAAGATAACTTCTGTTATATGCATTTGATATTATCTACCTTTAATCACTGTCTTGCGTCATGTTTCATGTGCTTGTGTATTCCCATTATCAATTTCGTCGGCTTTCAATACATTATAGAGCTAAGTATGCTATGCTAAGTATATTGCGTAACTACAAATAATTCGGGCATTGGTAAATTTTTATTAATAATAATGTTTTTCTTCAATAACAATTAACACCAAGACCACAGCAACGATATGTTCCTAGTAGCTGTGTTTGGTGTTATATTATATGTCAGCGCACCTTACCTATTAATGTATTAATAATATCGCGTAATATTTTGTACTTTGAATAATAATATTTTTTTTTTATTATTATAATTATAAGTTATTTCATTCATAAAAATTAAAAATGTACCAGGCGTTGTACACGTGTTTCTACCATAATATTACTGCTACCTACTTATGTTCATGGGTTAATTTTAAAAATATGTATAATACCACCTAATATAGGCATAATAGTAGTTCTGAGTGTAGTACACCTAATAAATGAATAGAAAGATTGTACTCCGAAACGAAACGAAAGATTGTTCCGTTCAAGGTAGTCACAACCTTAATTACCTTAATTTTTGATAGCTTTTAGAAAAATTAACATTTGCTACTAAATTACCCCAGAATTAATTATTTTTGATCAAAATAACATAGCTATGTATAAATCTCTTTTAATCTTTATCGCAGTATCGTAAAATATATCAATTTACAAGTGCACAAACATGTAACAAAAGGTATATTTTAATTATGACGCTTGAATTACTTCGCCGATCGCCGCTCCTCCTTCACATTTAACGGTACTTAATGTTAAATAACGCTGTAAATCGAATGTTAATATGAATTACGATACCCTCAAGATATCGATGATGTATGTGAGCCGGGCAAGTAGCTTATTCTCTCGCCTCGTCTCTTTTTAAACGTCAGCGCAAGACAAATTATTTTCACTAATCGTACGGCCATTGTCTGCAGCATCGATTTTATAATTCTTCACGAATTAATAAGGTATGGCCACGCCCCGGAGGCGTCAACTGCGTGATTAATGGACTGGTTGTCGGCGACTACCGGCGCGATAACACGCGCTTCTCTAATCCCCCACTATTTCGTACTGTGGACCGAAGATACATACTTCTAAATTGTTTGTAGGAAATCGTATGCTCACGTGTCGTATATCAAAGCAGGTGTTAGCATTAATTATTGACGTCTGTGTTTATAAATCGTAAGTTGAGCTGTTATATGATTTAGTGAGCTGCTGTTTAATAATGTTTGCTTTTGGCGATCATATTTCAAAATTGACTTTGTACTAGTATCGAAAATATATTTTTCGAAGGGAAAATAACGTGAAATTATGCTGCGTATTAATTTAAATACTTAAATGATCTTACATAATATACAAATGTCCTTTAAACTAACAAACCATATTATAATGCTTTGACGTACACATAACATTTGAACAGGCAGATTGATTTGAACATTTGAATAGAACTGGCAATTTAAGATTAATAATAGAATTTAGTAGATAGTAATAGAAAAAAACTCCCTTACGAGTAATATCGCAAGATGTAGTACAATTATATTACAATGGATTCTAATCTATGTCCGCATTGAAAATTAACCGTTTTACCACGGTTTACAACGCTATTTAGGATTTATGATAGGTTACGCTATAAGCGGTGTGTCTAACAAGGCTGCTTCGTATATTATTTCACACTCCCACGTCTGATTTTCTTCATAACTTTGTTTGGAATTTTTTCATTCATTATATTTAACAGCCTAGCCTCTTGCCGGTGGAATATTTTCAATCGATCTTTTGTCTTACCGATTACACTCAGGTCTCTACTGATCTCACATTTACTTTTCCTTTTAACCGATGTTTTAACTCAGACTTGTTGGTCAAAGTCTCAATACTTCTTGCAATTTTTACGATTGTAGCATTAAATCGTATTGTTAAATATTAATCATGCCTCTATATTATGATATTAGATCGTGCTCGAGAGGTGTAACAAGTAACTATAATATATAATACATAGAAATGATAATTTATTGTAAAATTTGTAGATTCATATTACGATAATTTATTGACTTTAAAAAACGGTATGTAGTTGAGTTTTAATAAAAAAATAATTTACTCATAAGTTTTTAGGTTATTATGATATACTTATAGCACGAGCGGGAATTAAACTTGTACCGTATGCAAAATTTTATAAAGAAAAATTTACTATAAAAGTTCGCCAAACCTTAATAATTGTATCGTATTCCAATATAGTTAGTTGATCCAAGTTGATAATATTGTTTGTATATGCAGATCAAACTTTAAATAATAATTCTTTTTATTGCCTTATTTTTAAAACTTATTTTAATTGTATTATTATATTATATTATTTGAACACATTTTCCGGCAGTGCATCCGCAGTTCCTCTGGTGTTGCAGATGTCCATGGGCGACGATGATCGCATTGTTGTTCACGCTGCTCGTTTGCCCCCTTCTTTTATAAAAAAAAAAACATGACTCCAATGACGTCACACCTACGTTGTATCGTATACAAAAAATACATCGTGAAGAAACCTTACGAGACTATCACACATTGCAGCTTTTTGATAACCCTAGAAACGACGTAGAAGTGACTGAATTGAAGAAGCATTCTCTACCAGTTGACCTATGTGTCTATACTAATATTATAAAGAGTAAAGATTGGATTGTTTGTTTGAAATAAATAGGCCCTGAAACTACTGGACCGTTTTAAAAAATCTTTAAACATTAGAATACTCCATTATCCCTGATGAACATAGGCGATATAATTTATGATTTTTGAAATTTTTGGTAATTACTTGTGCAAAGCCGTGACGGGCCGCTAGTATTATATATAATTATGTATCAAAACAGGCAATATACTTTCCAATGCAATGACAGTTGAAGGTTTAAGAAAAAGAACAGCGTTCAAAAACGTAACCAAATCCATGGCGCCGACACACTGGATAAGTCACGATGACGCAATGTCAACAAACATTCAACAATACCGACTAACATAGCGATTCAAATTAATTCTTCAAAATTTCCTGTTTCATTTGCTCTCTTGTTCTAATCTTATTCGCTGTATGCTTCACAATAAAAATGGAGGCGCAGTTCGAAAAACTTATACAAGCTGGTAAAAATAGTCTGGACGGTTTGATACAGTGGATGAAAGACGGTAATAATATACAAATAAATAATTATAATAACCTTGGTTATATACATTTTTTCTTCCTGCCCTTTTCCCACTTTATGTGGGAAAAGGGGCCCTGTACCACCGTAGTCCATACTATATTAGGTTTTTGGCTATAGTTTTTTTTACGGCCAGCCACCTGCATGACGCCAACCCTCCTCGGGCATATATATGAAATATTACTAGAATATCAAAGTAATTTATTAATTTTTCTTTTAACCATGTCCAGCCTAGCCTAAGTCTTGGTTGGACATGGTTCACGACAATAGTCGAATGGCGGATACAAACCATGGCCACGTTGTGCATGTTTCGCGGTCCGTACCTTTGACCATTAGGCTATTGGCGCTTCATATAAATATAAAATGTCTGTTTGATATAGTATCACTACAGTCTCAATTAAATAAACATAATAATGATCTATTATTGTATTGTACTTAGGCCCATATATAAAAGAGCTTATTTGCCATAACTAGACACGAAATTAAACATTTGTGTTAATTAAAGTACCTGTGTACCTGTGTGTGAGCCTTTAGTGTGGTTGCGCGCCCTTTCTTTGAAGGAGCAAAAGTCCTACCGATTTAGATATACCTAAGAGCTGGATATTGATCATTGCCTATGACAGTTGTACGAGGTAGGAAGTAGTGGAAGGATTAGAAGACAACGTGCTAAATATATGGATGTATTCTTTTTAGCAAAAATCATAGACGGTGTCAAAGTAACGGAAGAGAAAGCGCGGGACGTATTCAAGGAGGTGACGGACACCAACAATATTAACATCGATACGTTCAAGGAGGGTCTCACTAAGCTGGCGACCGAGCAGCAGAAGAACGTAGAAGAATTTACCAAGACTCTGACGTCTGAGGCACCGAGGTTCCTGAATGCGCTGCAGGCCGGCGCCAGCGCTTTTAAAAATGCTTTATCAGGAAAGTGATTAAAGAAGTTCGAATTTTGTCCTCTTGAGAATTAAAATCCCTTATTAATTTCATATATTAAAACTTGCAACGTTATTCCTATTTATTTGTAGTCAGTTCCAATTTACTTTTCCATGGTTATATTTAACTGCCTTCTTCTCTTTTCAAACTTTTGTGACTAAGACCTAGACCTGTGACCTAGGAAAGGTCCTTCTAGACTAAGAGGTCGTTCAATTATCAAATCTAAATCAGATATTGGAAAAAAATAGACAAGAAAACATTTAATAATTTATTGATATTTAAATAACCGACGAGCATTTATGCTTAGATGGATGTAGATGAAGCGAGAAATTGTGCCAGGATCGCGCCAAATGGGAATCCATAATCCGCCTATCCCTCTGGGTTACGGGCCTGTGCGCATATTTCTTTATGATATTTAAATGATAATTTCTCCGCTGAGCAAGGAGTCGGCGACGGCGCCGGGGATACTGAACAGCTTGGTGAACACGCGGCTCGGCTCGGGCCTGCAGCGCGGCTCCGGCGGCCTCGGCGGTGCTCGCTCAGCTGGAGCAGCTGTGAATTATTATAACAACATGTACATATGTTAAATGATTAACTGTTTATTTTTACTACCATTTCGGTTGAGAGATGGCCGAGCGAGCTTTAATCCTAAAGATTATCTTAACAGTTTACCTGGTTGAAACACAAATAATTCGTTTATCCTGACCTGCCTTAGTATAAACCAGCTCGACCGGTGAAGTACCACCTTAGAGAATACCGGTGTGGAGTAGAAGAATTTTATGTCTGCATTTCGTGTGAGGTTGTTGCTTGAGGCCCAATATCCTTCAAACTCCCCATCCACCACTTGCCTATTTCGTAATCCATCCCTTCCTTTGTCTTACTTTAAAAGCTAGCAATGAATATGCAATTAATTTAACATGGGGTTATTACGGACATCAAGGAATATACTCTTTATGTAAGACTACATCAGGTGAACCAATTGCTCGTTGGTCTACTGCTGTAAGAAAAACGTTTAAATCTATGTTCATTACGTACCATTGCCGTTATCCTGATTGAATTGTTCTAATGTGACCATAAAGTTCATTGGATACAAGTATGGAGGTTGGTTCTGCATGCGAGAGAGTACTGCGGTCTGCGGACAAGAGTTGGAAACGGGACGATGTCCTGCAGGAGCGAAAACGATCTGGCCGTTGATAGACACAGCTGTGGCCAGCAGTGTACCTTACAAATACAAAAAGTATATACTTAAGTTTCATGTAGAGTAAGCAGCAGTTATAATATAAGATGGCTCGTCCTGGCGGGGCGGGGGCACTACCGTGCACTCAGATATAAAATAAGAATAAAAACTTGTAATCCTGAGACATATTAAATATCTAATTTCCCTACTGCTTTTCAGTATGCTGCTAAGAAGACAAGATGTCTGTCTGTGCAGAACACAATATTTTACGGGACGTTGAACGACGTAGTGGCATGTTTCACCTCCAGTGAAATTTCTTAACGGACAATTATTTTATGATTACTGTAAAAATCGTTAATTCAAAGTCAGTTTTATTACCTAGACGATACCTCACCATACCCCCTAATTTCCGCTTTTGACTAACTTCCAAGATGGCAGTAAGTTTGAATCGGACTGTATTTTCATTGATACACCACAAACTACCGTCAATTGACGAACTTATATGAATATCTCATATCGATCGATCGATAATCGATTAAATTGCATTAAAAAAAACACGTAGAGTTCCCGTTACGTAAAGCTTGTATTGTTATGTCATTTTCTACTACTACTACTACTACTAGGTGGAGTTATTCTCAATCTTAAAATGAAATAATATTTTCTTATCCTATTAGTCCTAATAGATCAGAACTAAAACGTTCTTTATATGAACTGCAAAATTTCAAGTCGTTCGTTTACAAGCTACGTTCGTCGGACGTACGTAAGTTCGTTCCGTTACATAGATACGTAAATATATAGAAGCAGACCAAGATAATAAAAACGTGTTAGTAATGTACTCTTACCAAGGGCCAAGAGTAACGTTGCAGTAAAGAAACTCATATTGACTTGATGCAACTTATTGCGTCCTCTGTAACTCCGCTGTGCCTTTTATTGAATTCTCCGTAAAGGCTCTTCGCCGTCGTCAAATATACAATGTCATAATAAAATAGACCATGTCGTCTAATGTTTAGAGTTGATTTCACTGCGGTCTTATGTATTTTATTTAAAATATTTGAAGCAAGATAAAATCGCTTCAGTGAATATCAAATATGAACAAACGTAAATCGTTTGTTCATATTTGATATTTTTTTCGTTTTCGTTTCGTTTCGCCTGAGTCATCCTGGATGTTACTTATCGTTGTTTGTATTGAGCGAATCCAAATTTTAAAGCTTTGTTTTTTTAATAATCACTCAAAAAATGAAAAGAAATAAGAGTCTTGAAACACACTTCGCGTTATAATAACCGTGATCTGATGAAAACATTCACATAAAATATGTTGTCACCTCTAGAGATCAAACATGTTTTATATGATGTTGTCAGTAGTGTGAACTCACGGCTATGACGACACTAAAGAAAGGTAAGCAACAAAATAATGAATCATACGAGGTGTAAATGTGCGGAAATGGATGTTAAAAGAGAGCTGTTCGAAGAGACTGACTAAAGTAAAGAAATCTGTACTCTGCACAGTCTTCTTCCTCCTGCCCTTTTCCCAGCTATGTGGGGTCGGCACGGTATGTACTTCTCTTCCATATCCCTCTATCAGCCGTCATATGAGAATTCACATTCTTCTTACACACGTCATCTTTTACACAATCCATCCACACTTTCTTCGGTCTTCCTCTACCCTTATAACCATCCACGTTCATTCTCATTACTTTCTTTGTCATATGTCCGCATAACATGCCCATACCACGCTAACGTCGGTAAATTTGATTCGAGAATATAAGACTTTTATTGTGAAGAGAAGGAACTTCATCCACGTTAGAAAATAAATGTTACATATAAAGCCATGTAATATAAAATCTTATTATTAATCCAAGATATTCGTATCCTGTGATTGTTAATATTATAATCGTGAGTACATCAGCTTTGAAAAAACCTCTTCAAAAAAAAAATACACTGATATTTGAGTGTATTGAAATAAAAAAGAAATATGTATGTTAGTTTTAATAGAAGATACTGCCTACTCACCTTCTTCGGGGTGGCATATTACTATTTTTTTAAGTTAAAAACATTGTGTTATTGCAAACGTAGGTTTGCAAAAAACAATAGTTCATAATACAGTAAACATGTCCCACACATTTATAAATATCGTTTGTCAACTTTACTATTTTATTGCATACAATAAACCGTAATATGTATTGAGGTATTATATATTGTGCGATGTATTATTTTCACCATCTGTTTACAAATATTATTTAAACTTATTAAAACAACGTTGTTCTCCACAAAGGCATCGTAGTTTTCACCGAAGTAGCAAAGTGTTATCAGTCAAGATGATTGTGCTCTGTATTGTTTTAGTATTAATAGTGCTGTTTTTGTCATCTCGTAACTACACATATTGGATGATAAGGAAAGTAAAATGTGATACACCAATACCACTAATCGGAAATCACTACAAAGTCTTATTTGGAAAAAAAACTGACACCGAAAATATTAGTGATCTATACAAAAAGTATAAATCTGAAAAAGTAGTAGGCTATTACCGCGGGACGACTCCGGAAC
>DWTW01003148.1:0-10255 GCA_018246275.1 Papilio slateri
CCACCCCATAAGCAACAGAGTAGAATTCCTTTATAAGAATAATAATATTGATAACAAGAAATTATTTCGAGTTGTACGCATTCGGAGAACAGGTCCGCAGAGAGACGTAAATTTATACAAAATAAACTGTAAATTTCTTTCCTATAACTAGTTTCGTGTTTCTTTATTTTGCTAACAATATTTGGTACATAATAGTTGTGTACCGATCGAAGCAAAAAAAGTGTCTGTAAAATATAAAAATAATTGAAACTGATTACCAAATATAATATTTTAGTGTACTCGAGTAACGTTGATATTGTAGTTGTACAGTTGCGTTTAGAACTAAGAAAAATTAGAACAGAGGGTAAAATCCATACAAAAAAGTAACTTTGGCAGGTATTATGCAAAGTTTGAGTAAACAAGGACATAAAATTAATACAGTCAAAAAGAAAAATACTAAAAGCAGATATATGAGCATTTAAAAAGGATACTTAATGTTAAGATGATAGCTAATAATTTTAAATGACGGTGCACTGTAAACACGACGCATCGACGAGCGAACAAAAAACGGATTAGTGAACAAAGGGGCGCAGCGGTGTCCAACTTGCGGGCGGCTATAACGCTGACAAAAATATAATACTTATTTAATCTGTTTAATTGGTAATGAGTTGAAATAATAATTATTTGATCTTTTTGAGATCTGATTCGGTTTTTATATATTGAATGGGTGACGTGGAAGACTTCCTTGCCATTATCTTGCAGTGCTTCACCCATACAAACTCAAAATTTTGTTCTTTTGCGAATGCCTTTGTTTTGCTTAGAAGTTGCTTATTGTGTATCGTTAAATGGTCATCAATGATGGCACGTCCTTCATCAGAAAAATTCAGTGACTTCAGATTTCAATTTTTGAACTTTCAAGATGCAGCGATCAGATTTTCTGACAATACGACTTAGGGTCCTTCAAGAAACCAGCGTACCTCTTCCTCAAAGGCCGGCAACGCATCTGCAGATCTTATGGTGTTGCAGATGTCCATGGGCGGCGATGATCACCTTGTGAACCCGCTGCTCGTTTGCCCCCTTCTTTTATAAAAAAAAAGAATACGTGCACTCACTTTGCGGTTTGAGACTGAACATTGGAGATGTCCCGGCCATAGCCATAGTTTGGTATTGCCGTGTTGGGCCGTGTTGTTTTGATAGGTTACCGGACGATCGCTGAGCGATCGATATTAACTGTAATATTGCCCAGCCAGTTCTATTGTTGGTTTAGTCGTTCTCTATTGTTATGGCATAGTAAGGACAATAGAGTTAACGGCTAACGGAAAATCCTTGAATGGCGGTAACGTACAGCTTGTCGCAGAGTAGGTAGGCATCCCACAAGATGGAACTATGATATGGTCAAGGTTGCAGGAGCCTATTGGATGAGGGTGGCAGGGGACTGATCTTTGAGGTGATCAATGGGGGGGGCTACGTCCAGCATTGGACGAATGTCGGCTGAAACGACGAAGAGAGTGAACAGCAGTCGCGGCTGTTGCACAAATCGGCTGGCTTGGGCGGGGGACTACCACAGCCTTGTAACGGAAGCCCAACGTCCAACAGTGGGTGTTCTGATAACTATGATGATATCTCTGTCAACGACCAATTGTAAAATTCGTGTCTAACACAAAAAACAATCAGACTAGGTATATTATAAACGGTTAGAAAATTATGAACTGAATTACTGAACGAAACATTTACGATTTGGCGTGTCATTTTTAGACAGCTTATAAACTGTTGAAGTCAAATCTGATATCTTCCATGCGTTATTACATCATCATCTGAGGCTCTAAAGCCGCGGGTGGGTCAGGGCCTGGTCCAGTAAATTTCTCCACTTCGTTTGTTTTATTCTTTTTGTTTCCAGCCCTTGACGCCGATATTTTTAACGTGTCGTTCGACGTTTTAGCCATTTTAACTTCGGCCTACCCCGGGATCGACGACCATCTGGCTGACTTTCCAAAAGACCCTTAGGGACTCTACAATCCCCATTGTCACGACGTGCCCTGCCCAACGTAGCCGTCCAATTTTTATGGCCTTAATAACGTTTGGCTGAATGTATATTTGGTACAGCTCGTGGTTGTTTCGTGTCCGCCATTGACCATTGATGATGAACAGTTCCATAAATGCGTCGCATTATCTCACGCTCAAACACCAGTAAGCGCTCCTCATCTTTCTTACTCAATACCCAGCATTCGGAACCGTATTTGTGTTAGGAGGGTCTCATACAGGAGAATTTTAATGCTTCTGGAAAGTAGTCATCAGACTGAGCTCTAAAGTTATTGTGCACGGGTAGTGATAAAGTTAAATAATTGCGGAATTCCTAATTATAAGAGATTTAAAGGTAACCAGTGAGAATTTGTAGCTTTTAGAGCAAGATATATATATATTGATTTACGCAATCATAGTAAAACATTTATTTTATTTGTTGAATCATTGTTGCGCGACGGTGTAACGGCCCCCTATCTTAGCACAAACGCGAGGGGATGGTCCAGGGGCCGTTAATTATTGACTTCGCACCGACAAGACGTTACTCTTAATGCTTTAACTATGGCTGAGTTAGGGCTTCGGTCAGGTTGTAACTTAAGAGGAAATCTTAAGCGATATTAAATTGTTAATAGACAAAATATAGAATAAGGTACCAATATATATCCAAAACACATTTTTTTGCCCCTGAACATTTGTGGATGGTTTAGAAATGCAATAAATAAACGTACAAATATAATTATTTTAGTAGATTTGTTTCTACATGGCATACTCCTTTGTATATTATCTCATAATTATGCTACAAGTATTGTCGACGAACTTAGTTTGTCAAGACTGTTGTAAGTGAATTATTTTACAAGGGAAACCGACAACGTAATTATAAAAGTTTATTTATTTATTTATTTTTAAACTTTGTACACAAAATACAATGAAAGAAGTTTACAGGAGAAAAGATGTACAGGCGAGCTTCTCATAATGAGTTCTCTTACAGCTTACCTTGCGACAGCGAAAGTATATTGTGGGTTTGTTAGTGTACTAGTTTCTTAAATATATAAAATACTATTGCTATTTCAGTATAATGAGTTAGGAAGTCAGTGGTCACCGTTCGCGTGCTGCGCCGTGTACGAGTGTATCTCGGATGTGGTCTTGCGGATGCGCGAGTACACGTCCTCGCCGCCCGCCGCGTTGTTGCTCACGGCGCGCAGCGGGCTCTCGCTGCCGGCTGGACAGACAGGAGATGGCATCAGTTCACTATAGACAAATTGATCCGGATTCTGGACCCGGGTACGTCCTAAAACTACGAATGAGTAGAGCCAACGCTAGCTGTTGATCGAATGAGTCAACTTCATAGTGAAGTATCACATCACAGAAGACAGGCGTGAACATGATTCTGTGTTTTGACCCCTAATGGACCCGCGGGGGGAGGGGCTCAACCCTCCTGGGGGTACATTTTAGCACGGAAAAAAGAAAAAATTCTGTTATTTGTGATAATTTTTTATTGTGGGGGGCGGGGAGGGGGTGGGGGTTGAGCCATTTAACTCCCCTGGATAAGTCAATGCTTTGTTCCTCATTTTATTTAAAATTTCTTTATTTGTTATAACGTAATAACTAAGTCAATATTAGACGCGGTCCACAGCTAGTGTGAGCTGTACTCACTGCTAGAGGTTCTCCGGACGTGCTGCTGGACCACACTGTTGACGAGCGCCTGCGTCTCCGCCGGCAGCTCGCTCATTAACGCCGTGAACTGAAATACAAGTTATCACTTCGTCAATGGCAAGTTTGTACGCGATCATATAGATATCTCGTAAGTGCGTGTAATTTAAGTACAAAGTCAAAACGATACAACACGCCCGATTTTAGAGACAAGAAAGACAAATAAATCAGCATCAGAATGTTAAAACTTACAGTAATTTGTAAATAATTGAAACTATACTAGTCATATCATTTTGAGCGTTGTTAATTCGCAAATAAGGTCTATATGGGCTGTATATTGGGGGTGTGTGTTAGGATTTCTATATGGTACGGCTGGGGGGCGGGTTCTATGTACTCACGGGCACGGGGTTGCAGTCGTAGAGCGCGGCGAGCGCGCGGCGGGCGCCGGTGCGCACCTCGGGCGCGCGCGGGTCGCTCGCCAGCGCCGCCACCTTGCAGAGCGCGCGCCCCGCCGCGCCGCCAGCACCACCTATACACATCATTTATTATTATTTATTTTTAAAAGAATATACAAACTCAGACACTTACTAATAGAACAGGGGTCTCGTATGAATTACGTGAATATACGTGCGTTCGCGGGTAGTTTTTGTTGCGTGTTTATGTATGTAATAGTTGATACGAGTGGCTGACGTGAGTACTGACCGTTGAGCGCGAGCGCGAGGCTGCTGGGCGTGCAGTACTCGTGCGCCAGGTCTGTCAGGAAGCGCAGCGCGGCCACCTTCGTCTTCGCCGTCGGAGTCGTCGCGCCGTCAGCTAGGAACCTGCACAATAACAATTTAATTATATTTATTTTTCTGATGAGATTTTTTATAGAAGGGGGCAATGAAGATTGTGGTTCACGTGAGAAGTGCCCACCGCTACCCATAGACAATTAGTTGAGTTGCAGATGGTTTAGGAGCTTTTATATGTGGCAGAGGAAATTATATAAGGAAAAGACGAAGAAGGAAGGGATTAGAAGGGCCCCTTCCCCTTCAAATCCTGTCTGAAGTCTGAAGGGGATTAAGCCTCCTACATCTTCGTGATTTTATCAATATTATAGTGTTTTAATATTGAATGCAGGGATGATTCGTTACGTCTTTACCAACCGACCTGAATATATTGTGCAGCTGCAGCTCGGCGGGGAAGTACTCGTGTATCACGTCCAGCGTCTTCATGATCTTGGTCTGCATCGAGCCGAGGATGTCCGCGCCCAGCTTCATCAGCAGCCTGTGAGCGCGGCATAAGTTTCATTTCTTAAATTAATGCCACAATCCCATCTGATGTGGAGTGGCGATGTCGTTGATAGATGGTACGCACTATAGATCGTTTTTTTTTTAATATTTTTTAGGAAAATACAATAGCTTTGACACGCAAGACATGTCTTAGTTGACTACGTGTCTTAGATATCCTTTTTCTATAAAAGAGCTATGTATAACTAGTATGTCTTTCAGCGGGGTGTCAGGATGTATGCGTCACCTGAACATGAGCTGGTAGAGCCAGTCCTTGAGCTGCGCGCAGTGCACGAGCAGCAGCTCGCACACGGCGTCCAGCAGCAGCGCGAACATCTTGGTGTGCGCGTCCACGAACATCTTGTTGAGGAGCTCCGTCAGCCGCCGCAGCTGGTCCTCCGTCAGCAGGCGCCCGCTGTTCAGATAGTTGGCCTGCGCAACGGCACATTCACTGGATTACAAACACTCATGCCCGTAACCTAGAGGGGAGTACTCCGTGGGCAGACATTACGGATTTCTATTTGGGACGTTCTTTATTACAACTGTCTCGCTTCTTCTACATATTTCACGCTGATGCTCGTCCTTTACAGGCTTGTTGAAAGGATGAATATAGAAATATGATTTCTCTGTCACAAAGGATGTTAGTGGCGTATTCACTGCTCTTACGAGATAAAATCGTGAGCTCGTTTTTATATTCAAGTCCAAAGCGTACTGGCTGTTCTGTGAGGTCATGGTCCCTCCCTTTGGGGGGTCCTAGTACTGGTAGTGTGAAGTACTTACGAGATGTGTCAGTCCGTCCTTGCGCTCCGTCCAGTGCGTGCAGGCGCACAGCGCGATGATCTCGTCGGGCGGCGGCGGCGGCGGCGGCGAGCCCTCCCACCCCAGCCGCGACCACGATGAACTCTGACAAACAATAATATATACAGTCAACAAGTACAGTCGACAAAACAAATTACTTCTGTGGTAAAATGTTGTGGTAAAAATCATTATTGTCTTGATGACGGAGTTACCAGTAAATAAGTACTAAGAATTCCTAAATTTATAATTGTAAATATGAGTCATAACAGTAAATATGCTTTTAACATCGCACTCACGCATCATTCACTACAGTTTCATTTAGAATTTGCATGAAATACATTCTAATAAAATCCAAGATATTCACTAACATCGCAAATAGTTTACATATGTTTCGGTCAGAGAAACTTTTAGATAATAAATCAAAAGGTCAAGTCCCTTTCAAATACATATAACGAAAAAAAGTAGAAATATTGACTTGAAAATATTTCAAACGTAATACAAAGTCACATTTTGAATTGATAGCTCGATAATCGAGTAATCGTCTTAGTCCGATATTAAAATGGGTCTTACTTCCTAGCGACTGTATCAACTCACGTCATGCCTCCTGTACGAGTCCAAGCTTCTCTCGGAGCAGACGCTGGACGCCTCCGAGTCGTCGTCGCGCCGCCGGTCGTCACAAACTGAACTATCCTCTGGACTCTGTAATGTAGAACACGAAATAAATAATAGGAAATATATATTCGCTCTATTGCTTTATTACCTGGATATTTTGTTATTTACTGAATTTTTTCATAAGGAATTTAAAACTGTAAGTTACTTTCCCTATTTGAGCCGGCCTACTGCTACGAATTTGTCTACCACTGTTATGGTCGTCATTTAAGGACCTACTCGGGTTTATGGAACACCAAATTATATAGATTATGATTTTACTAAAGTAGTATATAATAGAAGTAATTTATTGACCCTTAGCGCGCCCTCCGCGTCCCTTGACTGCTGCAGCAGACGCAGCGTGGCAGCGGGCGCGCGCGTTGACCGCTCCACAGACTCGCGTCTTCGTACGCCGCCTATAGCACTGCTTGATCGACCATTCCTGTAACGTGCATAAATTTATTCAATGAAACAGTAAATATATAAGCCCTATCAATTCTTGATAACCCTTCAAGATGTTATACTATTTGTAAATGATGTAGAGTCGCGTAGTGTACCTGGTGGGGCTGGTCTCTCGCGAGCCGGCCAGCGAGCGCGGGATGCCGGACGGCCGGCGCCGCGTCGTCAGCGACAGCGGCCCGCTGCGCGACGACGGCGACGACGACCGAGACGTGGCTGCACAAATTAGTCCATACTATTATAGCTCTCTATTCTCCCATTCTAGCTTACTCTTAAAATTACGAGTTGAATTACAAAATTACTCTAAAAGTTACTATAAGTTTTTGTCTCATAACAAATTATCTTAAATGTAACACTGTTTTCACAAGAAAAGGTGTCAGTAAATCTAATCGATTGGAGATTAGAAATACAATAAAACATAAAACGTAGGGAGGTTACTTAATGCAAAAGATAATAAGAAACAATAAGTTTCCAATTATGGTCCTTCGAGCCTGATATACGTCAAGTTTACGTAGGGAGAAGGAGAAGAGAATATGGAACTTACGCCCGAAACACAGAGGAATGAATGCCTCCACCTCACACTGGTATTTTGTGATTGTCGTCGATATCTCGGTCGAACCGACCCCTTCGTCAGCGACTGTGGCTCTACCACAGTTAATCGTATTATATAAAAGTACATAATCTAAGACAAGACTCACGTTGCGACTGCGAGACTCCGGGACGGGAGCGTGAGCGCGCGGCGCTCCGCTCCGGGCTGGGAGGCACCGCCGCGCTGACTGGAGACCTCTTGGCACGCGCTACAATGTACATTTATAATTACTACGAAGAAATTGTACTGGGACAAGAAACAAACATTTGTGCTTTGAACCATGCTTTACACGTCTATCCGATGGAGAGATGTTACGGTTTTTTAAATCTATAATTTTTACATTTATAGGAAAATTTATAAAAGACAATTATACAAGGACAAGGAATATTTATAAAGGATTATTTAAATGACGTTAAAATTAGTAGATAAACTTCAAAATTTCAACGAGAAAACGACAGTAATTATTGGATTCGACGTTTATACAACTTGGATTATACTTGGATTAGAAAGTTTTCGGTGCTTTTCAAATGAAAATAATCCATTTTTGTAAGTGCACAAATAAATAAAAATGACAATACTTTCAAACTATGTCAGAATAAAGCCGGTATGTATGTAGGTACGGTAGGATAGAGGCGTACAGGGCGTAAGCTACGGTGACATACACAAAAGTACCTTGTTGTGCCATCTCGCCTTCTTCAGATACGCAAGTAAACATATAAAGGAATTATTTATATCATACGTATATTGAAACATCATAACCGAAAGATAAAATATATTTTTATAAATAAAAGAAGTGAAAATTTTTTTTTCTTAAATTTCTAATTCCTCCAGGGTTAAATATCTTGGCTCACCGAGATCGCCAGCAACATCAAGGGCCTGCTGGGTTTCTCCGGAGAGCTGGGCTGGTTGGAAGGGTCGCAGAAGGGCACACACACTCAAAACACGCGCTAGCCGTGGAGTTGCGGAAAATAGCCCCCTACTACTAACTCACTTCACTAATTCCTCGATCGCTGACGACCTATGTTACTTATTACCCAGTGTATATGTAATGAATCGAAAACTAAAAGTTTATGGTAATTTGAGACACTCAAAGCTTTGGGGCTAAATGCACTTAGCACCTCTATCACTTCTAAACTCGGTGAAAGTATAATGTCTTTTAAACGCAAGCAAAACCATATTCAGTCATTTATTACTTCCTTTTCGTTTATACGTTTGTAACTGGACATACAGACGTAACTATGATTTGCTGTGTAATTATTTAATATTTTTTCTGCCTCACAATTAGACTTCACATAAAATCGACGCTGTAGCTCCTACTCTGCGTATTTGAGTGAAAACCTTTATGACAACGCACCGACTAATATTAAAATAATACAATACACATATTATTTGTACTATTTCTTTTCTCTTCTCTTCTCTGCTGTGCGTAATGTGATATTGTATGTCTGTAGTGTACTCACGCAGGGAGGCGGTGCCGGCGGTGACTTTAGCGCGGCTCATGTGCGAGTACAGCGCGCGTGCGCGTGCGCGCTGCGCCGCCGCGGAGTCGAGTGCGGACACGCTGCGCGCGGTCGCCCCCATCGCCGCGCCCGGGGACCGTTCTAGAATGTTACGAACGTAAATGATAAAACAATATACCTCTGATTGAGGTCGACGCAATCGACCTTGTTAGCTAAAAACTACTGTAATATCATTAATTCTCATCGGTATTTAAAATCAAGTGTAATCATTTACAAATTGGTCGAACATCCAAAGCTAGTTAAACCCATTCCAATCGCATGTTCATTGGCGATATATTTATCAACAGTTAGACACTTTATCATGTTTTGGTTTTCCTTGACGATAACAGAAGTGCCATGTATCCTCACGTTGTACATCTGCGTGCGTTTTGTATATTTAAACTGCATTATACAACGTATAAATAACGATCCTTGTTTTCGATTTCTTCACAGTCCGTATTCCAAGACTTTAGGCCATTTAATTACCATCAAGTGTCTGGTATCCTAATTATCATAAAGAACCATTTTATAAGTATCAATTGACCTCTCATAGCTACAGGTATGTGTGATATCGGGGGTCTCTCTTGCGAGGCGCGCCGGCGTCTAAGTGAATTGGTCCTGCTCAAGCCGGACACCAAGTTTTCAGTTGAAGCTGCAGTGTTTGTGCGATATAATAAAGCGATGTATTTAAACCATACCAACCGTTCGGGAAGCGTGGAAAGAAAACATCAATCGATCACTAAAACGTGCATTTCAAAGTGTTTTATGTCAATTCTAGTTTTATTTTGTGTCGACTCACCCGAAACGCTCGCCGACGGACTCTTAGGACTGATGAGTGCTCTCCTTTCTAAAAAGAGAATTTATATTTGATGAGAATTCTATGTTGAATACCTAAATACTAAGTTTTATAGTGTCAAAGCCACTTAAGAGATCTCCATGTCGCTTTGGGGGTCACTGGGGAAGGTAACGACCTAACGGAATATCGGCATACAATAGAAATATTAAATATCTTCACGTAAGTAAAAGTATCCGGATACCTTGTCTCTTTCCATCCTGATTCCCTCAGATCCGCATTCTTCCTGTTTTATAGGCAAGTTTAACAACGCATCGATATATCTTTCGGTCGTAGCGGATGTCCAACATATATTGGTAACATACTGTGCTTGTGTGTGGTAGATAACTTAGTATATAGAATATTCATTCATACTCGACAATTAAACCGTGAATTGTTCTAGAATAGATAATTGGATTCATTATAAACTAGCTGTTAGCCGCGGTTTCGCGCGCGTTCCTTTCTTATTTTTTTTTTTGCTAGATTTTTTTGTAACTTTAATTCGGCGTATAAT
>DWTW01003149.1:0-10255 GCA_018246275.1 Papilio slateri
AAAATAACTGCAACTTTAACCACCTGTCTTTGCTTGCATTGCAAATGTTGCTTTCAGGGGAAACTGCACTCTTTTAAACTGAAATGGCAAATCGGTCGAAATAATCGGAACAAGGGGAATTTAAACAAAATGTTTAAATTCCCCTTATTCCGATTTTACAATTTTGTCATTCCAATCATGATTAAAGCTTTTATAATGTAGGGTCCCAGATGAGTAATTCGTAGCCGCATACCATTGCATGTCCTTGACGAGTCAAGATTTCTCATTAACAGATCTGGACCAACTTTTAGCCTAAACTTTTTGAAAGGCACTCCTGATAATTCTAAAGAGTTGAGAAACTCTGTAGAGTACGACATCACTGTCCAGTGTCTACAAAATTGTCTACTGAGAATTACTCGACCCTCCACGACTGATATAATTTGTTCGTTTATCTGGCGCCCTTTCGTACAACCATTCTCGATCGTTCATATATATTTTTGTAGATGACGATAGACATTATTTTTTTTGATCATCTGTGGCATCGACAGTTTGACAGAAGTCACATCTTAGTGTTATATGCCGTTAGTGTAAGTTGGCATTAAATGTTCTCTGATTTTTCGAAGAACTGCCGCCTATTGCCCTGCTTTGAGAATCATTGTATACTTGTACTCGCATATTTCTAATCTGACAAAACTTTTTTACGTGTACCCGTAATACAGACGCAGTCAAACATGTGTTTATTTTATCTGCCGTTGTAACCCTTGTAATAACAGGCAGGGTCTATCTAAAGTCACCACCTGAAAGAACCACCTTCGCTCCCATGATATCTTGGTTGCTCTATTCCATAAATAGTCTAGCGTAGCAACTTTTCCAGAGGGAGCTACTGTAATAGCAACTCCTTTATCTTTCCGGATTTGAGCTAATAGTAAGATTAAAAGAAAGGTTTTGTCAGTGCCTACTGCAGCAAATGTTTATTTACTTCTTATGTATTTTTATACCAAATTTCATCAAAATTGATTCCGAGTATAGGGGCGAGACTTTGTTTGAACTTCCATACGAACTTTCATCCACTATTGCCATTTTTTTAATGAGCTCTCAGCTAAGCTTTCGGCAAAGGTTCATTCATCTCTTGTCATTAGAGATCTATTTAAAGTTTATCACGTCACGGCGACGTGACGTGATGTATGAAGGTGCGTTAAGAAAACACAAGGAAGTGGACCGGTGTACCGTTAGCCGGTCCAGCTCATCAGTGTACCCGTGCGCGCGGTAGACGTAGCTCGTGTCTATCCCTGGTCTTCGGTCCGGACCGATCGTAGTGCGACCACCAACGGTTCCTTTAGATAACGGTAAGTCTTACGACGTTTACTTTATGTGTTTGCATGGGAAATTCCAATGTGTTTTTTTTCCTTTAATTTATTTTTGTTCACAGTTTTTTTGAGAACTTTTTCTTTTTAAGGTGAAGATTTTAGTAAAAATTATTTCCTTTGTTGGTGGAGGTCGCATTTGTTTGTTTGTAATGCGCGTAAACTCTGAAACCACTGAACGCATTTTAATTATTCCTTCGCCATTAGAAAGCTGTATTCATTTCCGTAAAATAACAACTATTTAAAAAAAAATTGCAAACAAAAGCGAAGCGCAAATAGCCTAATGGTTAACGTGCGAAACATGAAGTCGTGAGTTCGAATCCCTCATTCGACTTTTGTTGTGAACCATGTCCTACAAGAAGTCCACAAGCTGAAACTTAGTTGGATTGGTTAAAGAAAATGTTAGTAAGTTGTTACCACAATCTATTAAATTTTTAACAGTAGGCGTAGTAAGGTCTGCAAGATAAACTAGGTTTGAATCTTCTTTAAGCGCCGATAGCCTAATGGTTAAGGGTGCGGAAACCGAACATGTGGTCGTGGGTTCGAATCCGCCATTCGATTACTGTCATAAATCATATCCTAGCACAAGCTAAGGCTTAGTTGGAATGGTTAAAGAAATGTTTTTTTGTGTGGACCTTCATACATAAATAAACATTTATATCAACTGGTGCACGTACACCTATCTTCAATGTTGTTCGTCGAAATATTGAGTCTTTTGATATCAAGTGAAAAGACCTCGAATACCGCCCTTAATGGAGGGCTCCTAAGTAATGTAATATATAACTATGTAATATAAAAAAATTATATCATATGACATTACTAAAACGATGACAAGATCACTATTTGTTCTATAGTTTGTCATATCTTGTTAGAGTTTAAACTCCAATAGCCTAATGGTTAAGGGTGTAGATTGCGAAATATAAGGACACGGGTTGGTATCCGCCATTCCACTAATGTCGAAAACCATCTAATTTAGTGAAGTTGGTCAAATTTATTCATAAAACTTGCTATTTCACATATAAGTATAAGTAAATAAGATGCTTCTTATTTATAACATGATTTTATTAGCTTCACCTGTGTGTGTAACGGAATCATGGAAAGTATTTTTTTCTAGACTGGGATGTTTTTGTTGCTTTTGTTTTATTTAATTCTTAAAAACTTATTTATTACATTTATATTTTATTTTTTATTACGTGCAATGGAATTCAATACATACGCATGAATTTATCTTGACTTTGATCATAGCTTCTTTAGTGGTCGCACAGCCTGTCAATAATGTAAGTCTATTACAATGTGTGTGAACACGCTAATTGTGGATTGGGGTTTTTTCCTCAATAGTTCGTGGTGTTATAAATTTGAGATATGTAATGGCAGTTGAATATAAACAAAAATAATATTTTAAAGACTGGCAAATTCATAGAAAATCGATGTTTAAAGTCTTGTCAATCAATGTCTTCTCTATATTTATTTCAATGTCAGTTTTATGAATTTTTTTCTAGCACAAAGTGGACAATGCTTATTGTATCGATGTTCTAGCAATTTCTATATGTCTTTCTGGTGATTTCTAACATCTTTAAAGATTACTCACATCTGATAGAGAATAGAATAAACAGCTTATCCAATTTCAGTAAATGAACCCCATAATATATAAACTTTAAAATACTTATAAATATTATTACCACACAATTATCCCCTTGTCGCACTGTGGTATTAAGTACTCGAAACGTAGGTGATTTAAATGTTGTAATATTAAAGTAAATGAAATGAAAACAATTACTTTAATAAAGTTACCATAATAATTAATTACATATTATAAGTTACCTAAAAGCGACGGGAATAGAAGCTAAAGCTATAAACTATAAGCTATCTAACTGAACATCCAGAACCACGTATTGTCCAATTATTTTTTTGCCTTTTCTATTTCATCAAGTACATTAATGTATGGTTGGATTAAATATTAATAAATTTGTACACCATCGGACATTTGACTGTAAGTTACATATCTATGTCATATACGGCTTCGCACGGGTATTTAAAAATAAAGCCGGTCCGGGCCGCTAGTCTAAACATAAAAAAAAGTTATTGTGACATAAATGTGATACATGGTAACAACATAGAATTGCTGACTTTTTTGTAGATATTTTGTCCTCTATAAAATTGTATGCATCATTTTACTCTATTGTCAATAATTTATGCAGCGTATGCGATATAATGATTTTTTGGTATATTTTTCACACATTTTTGAGAATATTATATAGCCTATGTTCACTGGGGATAATGTATGATTCTAATGGGGAAAGAATTTTTCAAATCGTACCAGTAGTTTCAGAGCCTATTCAATTCAAACAAACAATCAAATCATTCCACTTTATAATATTAGTAATATATAAATGAGTGACTCAGCCCTAAGTTTTTACAGAGAAAGTGACCTTAATTTCTAGAAGTATCTTTGTATCGGCAGGGGTGGGAGAGGGGCGGTTGTTGTGCATCGGGCCCACGCGAGTGTGGCCACTTTCACCGCCCGGTTGTTTTTGCTTACCCAAGTAATTTGTAGCACTGAAGTGATTATTATGTGGGTTTTTCGGTCAAAATACATAATATTTTTGACAGATTCCACAACAAATATGGAAATTATTGGTTATTTATCACACAGGTGTGTCCTATTGAATGATGGGTGTCGATATGCTTTTTGTACAATGATTTAATGTTTTGTTTGAAACGTTAAGCTTATATGTCTTAGTCAAATCTAGGTTATAGTGTCATGGCGCATACGTAGCATAATGATTAAGTATAAAAATAAATTTAATATATTTTTTGGTTTCGGTAGTTTTAAATTTTAACGTTCAATATTCCAAAAAATAGGATTTTCACTTTAAGGATTCTTAGAATTTTTATAGTGATGAATCTGTTATTGACTTGAATAGTAAGTAAGTAGTTCATGACGGCTGAGTGGCTTGGCTTAGGCCATTCGATGTCCAGTGGACACCTCGTTTTGAACTTTCATTATCCGCAACAATAAATCAATTGCATGCTTACAACCGGCTTTTCAATACTTTGAAATAATTAATAGTTAATAAGATGATTGGGGAATAAAGGGGAACTTTAGGAATTATCCTACCACTCACTTACTAATTAGAAGTGTTAATAGTAACACAAGCTCAAAGAAGAACTGTTCTTCTTCAAATAATCTTCTTTGAGCTCGTTTTACTTCTCCATGTAACCATATCATGACAGACAGAACTTGTATTTTAAATATTATATCAAATTACAATCGGCACGGATTCCTTGCGCGCGATACTGACATTCCACGCATTCGTTTGTCGTTGCTTTCACCGCTTTAATGCGCCTAAAGACGTAGGGCCGGGTGCCTACAGCCGTGGCGGGTGTTGCCCTTAGGAGAACCTTAGGGTATAGAACCTATAGAAATAGTACACAGAATAATTTGAATTCGATCCCTTTAACAGCGATATATAAATAAAATCGATGAATACGATGATCATTTATTGCTCTGCGAGATAGTAATTACGTTCCGTTCCAACTTGAAATGAATCAATACATTTCGATTATTTCTCCGAGACATGCCGGTACGTGTCTATACTTTAGTAAATTCACTAGACTATAGCGTTAGCGTACTATATATCAATGTTCAGTAATAGCTGTCTGTAGGAGTAGGAGCCACAATCTAATAGAAGGTTTCCCGGCGCCGAAGAAAGCTTCCTCTTTTGTTACTATAGCTGTAAAGTACTTGCTCCTATGTTATGAATATTTCACACACGCTTCATGCTTTGAGTTGATTTCTAAAAAAATAATCAAAAAGTCAGTCCTCATTTAAAATCTTGTTGACATTAAAGTTACATAATACGTAGAATCTTCGTGTTGTAATCTGTGGATATTCCGAGTCGAGTTACAACAGAGCCGCATTTAACAATATTGCTTAAAGTTCAAGAGGCAACCAAGAAGGAAAATCAATTCAAGTTTCAAATTCTAAATTTTTATTACATCTTACGATGTATACCGATGGTCGCTGTATCAGAAGTTAGGGCGGCGATTTAAATTGTTTTTAAATTGAATTTTGTCACCAAGCAGTAACTTTATTGACATGTTAGTGATGAACGATTTTTGTTTGCACAAAATATTTGAATTGAAAAATTTTAAAAAGACAGTCCTGAATTGAAATTTTCAAATTTTAACTAGATGGCGCTTTTTTAAACTTTAAAATTAAAATATTGTTTCATCCTGATAATTCTGGCTAGGACAATGAGACACAGTTATGAAAAATATATTATATGTTCTTAAATGTGCCAATTTTGTATGAAAATTACTTCGAAAGATTCCGTTACACATATAGATTATAAATAAACATACAGGCCATGCTGTGAATTGTATGTTAAAAAGTTGTTAAAAACTTGTTGTTTGTTATCATTGTTGCCTGTAGACATTTTTGCTGTGTTCGTTATCATACAATTATTTTTTGATCAAAACTTTCATAGTTTATATATCATACTTTATTTTATGAACAGATTTAATCTTGCGACCCTATCTTAAGAAGACATCACGTGTATTCACGTACAATCTTTTTGTTAGTTGAGCCAGCAACGAAAAGCGTTTAAGGCATTCGTTCCAAATACCAGAACAATTCTATGGGTACGGTACAACGGTACTTTAATGAGTGCAGAGTGTGCGACACAGTTACTGACTGTACCCATGTTACCCTGGTCGTTTATACACTACACGGAATAATAGATATTAAAATATACACTAGTCAATTTAAATTAAAAATACCCCGACACACAGAGACCCAAAAAAGTAAACAAGCAGAAATTGGACTGGCGATCATTATGCTCCTGGACAATCTTATAATTTACAGTGTAACCGCCTCAATCTCATTCGATCCATTCGTTTGCTAGATACTACGATGCCACAGATAGACAGATAGATATATTTATAAACCCCTCTTTTTGCGTCTCCTGCAGTGTCATATAATCAAAGAGTGATGCATTGCCGACAGTCTTTCCAACTCATTATCCCAACATTCTTCGAATTCCATTCTTCTGTTTCTACTATATATTTATGTAAGTCTGGTATTTCTACGTACTCCCATAGTGCAATGGTCCGCAAGGACACGCCGTGTCAACAATGTATTACAAGGAGGTTAAGTGTTCCGTCACTTGTTCTTGCAGACTGTGTTGTTACAATAACTTGGTATGCACCTTAATATACGAGTACTAGTTTGTTATCTTAATTAATCGTTAATCTTTTTAATTTCTACCAGTAAATTTATAATCATTTATTACTTTTCAATCCTCTTTTTAACGGAGAACTTGCCAGAGTTATAGGACTTGTCTTACATTATCTCAATAGAAGTATGAAATAAGATATCGTAGATACAAATCTGGAATGCAATTATGGTAGGTGTATGTAATGCATAACAATCTAAGGATATCCATATGTGTGTACACTTTAAGCGCTGGAAGAAATTTTTGAAAATTGCGATGATAGACTTGCCGATAAATAGATGATCCTGTCGCCGTGAGCGGGGTGAAATTATTGGATATTTTGTGTATCCGTAAAACAAAAATTCATTGGCACTTTTGATAGAACTCGAAACCTCGATAGATAGCCTTCGAACAAGGATTTCTTATACTAATGATTTATGACTTAAGAAAATTTTTGAAGTGGAAGTTTTTGGTTATTTAGAAGCGATCTAAATCTTTTCGCACGCGTTTTCATTTTTCATATATTCCCATCATTAGAACATTGTGTAACTTCTATGTACCCATTAAGGTGCCCCGTAGTGCGTGATTGCAATATTGCATGTGACATTTGAAGCGTGCAATTGACATAAAGTGGAAAGTGTTTCCGGAATTTGTAACACAAGTGTTGCGGCTCGTGGCCATGCTCCATGGGTGTTCATTAAGTGTTACCCGAGTGTCACAAGTCGAGTGTGACAATATTGTAACTGCATATGAAAATCCAAATATTGAGCTTGCTTAGCTATACTAGCTAGCTTAGACCAGTGGTTCTCAAAGTTGACTGGGCTCGGACCTATCTAACAAAAAAATTCAAATTTGAGTCCCACCTCTTGGCTGTCTTAGAAAAAGGGGTAGATATAGCCACAAACTAGAATGTCCTTCTGGCAACCCTGCCGTCCAGGACGGTTGATTCCTACATTTTAGGTTCCATTCAATATTCGGTCGAGACCTACTGGTAGGTCGCGACCCGTAGTTTGTGAATCTCTGGCTTAGACTGTAAAAACAAGTTATACGTATAATTTGGACTTGCAAGTATTCGTTCTCAGCTTTTAATTGCCTCCCTTTATTAAATGTGGGATATTGGCAATGACAGCTTACTTTGAAGCCCATCGTAAGTATTTTTAAAATTTTTGACTAGGTGGCGATATTCTCCAATTTAATAGGATTTCTTTTATCCTGATGATCTAGGTCAGGACATAGATTTCAGTTACGAAAAATGTACGGTCATCAGTCACTGATCTCTAACAAAAAAAAGTTTCCTTCGTTGACATGTTTTTTAATTTTATTTTTTTAAAATATGATGAATCCTTGATACGCCGATTTCTCACTTTTTTGAAATACCAACACCAGCTGAATTCTATTAACAATGTTATTCCATAGTAATGTAAAAGCATCAATAAGTTAATCGAGCGACAGACCTGTTGTAAAAGGAGCGCAGATGACGAACTAGAAATGAGAACGCATTCCGATACTCGTCTGCAGTTATACGATTAACATAATGGTCGCGCTCGAGTGAAGGCGTTGAGTCATGAGCGTTAGCGATTTTTTAATGGAAAAAGGTGGCAAACGAGCTAGCGTTTCATTTGATATTATGTGACCGCTACCCATAGACATCCGCAACAAGCTAATGAACAAAGGAGGGTTGAGTTAGTAGATAAATTATTACTCGCATGCAATAACATGAGATTTGAGCTGATGATGTCACATCAGCATTCTTGTATAGCGTACAAAAATATTGACGTTCTGTAATAATCGAAGGAGACCTACGAATACAGTATAATTTTGTCGATCGATGAAGAAACAAAGACGCACGTTCTGAGGCGAGATTTTGTCGAATTGAATCCAGGCGTATTAATACGATAGTCTAATCGCTAGGTTAGTTATTATTTGTGAGGGCAGATGTTTACTATACTGCGAGACGAGATTTGCTTCTATACTCCTGAGAATTATTAAAAGAGTATTTAAAGCCGTCGAGCAGGTTTTGTTGTTATACGTATGGACCGGCTCGACCGGGACAGTACATTGACTTAACATCTTAGCAAGTAGTGGATGTTTTTATTCTGTGGAAGGTAAATGAAGTATTTTATAGTAACGTAACGCTTTTTCTACTTAAAGGCTAACTATATAACAACAAGTTATTTTACTTTTCTATATTCGCCTAATTCTAATCTTTTTCCGCTTCCTATCTTTTTCTAACAAGGAAAGGATGGGAAGGGATCCCCTTCGCCTATCCCCTTCTCTGTTGATTTAAAAGTAGGCAATGCATCTGCAACTAATAGTAAAAACAAGATAATGAGATTATTCTTCTATTAGAGAAATTTAAGAAGGCAACCATTCAAGCAGGTCATCTGAAGTTAAATGACGCATCAGTATCCACAACTATCAAAAGAGTTGCAAGTGCGTTGCCACCCTTTGGGATGGGGCCTGCGGACCTCACTCTTCAGGCAAGACGCAAAAGTATAAATGTCACCATCGGATTGTGCACTCCGTAAGTTTATAATCACACTAGCGATATCACAAACTACTGTGAACTGAACGAATAATTGATAATTTATTAATTATAGCGCGCACTTAGCGACAAATCACAGCAGCGGCGAGTCGCCTGATAAGTCACAACTTGCTTGCGGTGCGGCGGTTAATCATTAATCATAGAGTATCAATTCCAATGGTATCAAAATTGTGTTCTTTCGCCGCACGCCGAAAAAAAACGCAAATGGGCGTCTCGCCTGAGTTGTGATATGAAAAAAAAAACGAATTAGCACTTCTGATTTTAAGAGATACCTACCGTAAACCTACCAAAAACGTACGCGATCACCACACTAATAATATTTGACATAAACAAAAAAATCCAGTGTCACACATACTCCTTTCTGTAACGGACTGAGTCCAAAAAGCCTGTTTTAGTTATGGAGGTCAGTAATGGCTCGTATAAATAATGACCGACTGTTCTGTCGGTCATGGCCGCGGGGTCGATGACCTTTGACGGGCGACGCTTGTTGATATGAGTCAAATACTTTGAATAAAGAATATTTTTATACCTTTTAGTTAAATTTTGTGGAATGCAATATTTATTAGGATATTAATAATGATAAAAGAAAAAAATATTTTAATCCATTTAATTAATAACTTCTAATTTTCGGTATTTCACCTACGTAATACTCAAAATATTAATTAAGTACGTATATTTGGATTAGTGTCAAATTTTACCTTAAAATTATATTATTTATTCCGTTAGTATACGCTTGTATAGGTGTGTATACTAGATGTGTGTAGTGTTTTTGTGTGAACATTGTACTCTTAGCAAAATTAAAAGAATAAATAAAAAAGGTATTTCGTGTGATTCATGCTAGGTACATTTAGGGTATAGGTGTCTCGGTATGCAAATTTCTTTGTGGTTATATTATATATGCATCATGCTTTGCGGCTTAATTCAACAATGGACTGGGAATTTTAACCCTTACTTTCTTTGTGCGGTTTCATTTTTTTGTGTATTTTCTTTGTCAAGTTGCTAATATATTTGTTATATTGTTTTGTCATGTTAGTTGTTGATGATATAGTATATATTCATAGCTTTTTTTAAAACCAGTGTTTTTAAAATTAAATCTAAATTAGTAATATATGTTTGAAAACATATTTAAAAATATGTAGTAACATATATAA
>DWTW01003150.1:0-10254 GCA_018246275.1 Papilio slateri
GCTTGTGCTAGGATATGGTTCACGACAATAATCGAATGGCGGATTCGAACCCACGACCTCATGTAATAAGAACCAAATCAAAAGCTACAAGATTACGAGAGCAAGTAGTTTTGAACAAAATTTTTGATAATTAAAATATCTCACTTCTTGCAGGACAGAGTCCAGTTTCCGAGTACAAGTTTGGCTTGTCCTGGCTTTGATAGAATAGGCTGAGGTGTTGAATTCTTGACGGATGCCCTAGCTCTTTGTAACTTGTCAATAAATTCACCACGATTCTCTGCAACAAGAACACCTTCCGTGAGCACAATGGAACAGGAAAAACATCTTATTCATATTAAGCACTGTTAATGCAAAACACTGCAAGTTAAAAAAATATATGGTTTTATTATAATTATTAATATAGTTAATACTTTTATGTATTGTATGTTTTTATTATCATGCAACAAAAGCATCTTCAGTCCTATCTTGAAGGTAGCTAGTGCATACTATCTTTTGACCTATCGTCACTTAACATCAGGAGGGATAGTAATCAATCGATTGTTTATCTATACTAATATAATAAAGAGAAAAGATTTGATTGTTTGTTTGTTCCGTATAAACTCAGAAAGTCAGAACCAAAATCAAAAAACTCTTTCACCAATAGAAAGCTCTTCTGTCAGCGAGTAACCTAGGTTATTTTTAGTGCTGTTTGTGTACCAGTGTTGTCGGTCTGGTGCTCGGGACTGCCGCTGGAGTACATAGTGGCCAATTTGCCGTCGAGCAGGAAGCGGAACCATCCGTTGCTGCCGGTGCTGAGCTCGAGCGCGGCAGCGTCACTCCAGGCGTAGAGCGCGTCGCGGCCGCGGCACAGCGCCCACTCGCCCCAGCTGTACGCCACGCCGCTGCACAGAGACACGGCGTCCTCGCCCCTACCTGCTAACACAATATTACATAGTTTTACATCAATTTATTATAATATATATTACAATATGCGAAACATGAGTCTGTCGACTCGACTCTTCTACAAAGTACACAATACCTGCAGCGATGACAGTTTCACCGTCAGCGGTGAGCTGGTGCGCAGGCACGGCGGCCAGCGCCTCCACCTTGCTGAAGACACCGAGCCGCGCGAACTGCTCCAGGTATATGTCCGCCGCCTTTACCATCAGCTCCTCCGCGATGCCCAGCACGATCAGGTGCCCATCATCATCATCCTGCAAGCAATTCCGGGTTTTTATACAAAGTTTCCCTTTCTTCTCTCTCTCTCTCTCTCTATTCTGCTTTCCTTTATTCCTTCTACATCCCTTCTCTGCCCTACAAGGGCTAGCATTGCATCTGCAACTCGGATGCGATTGTTGTGGGTAACAGTGATCACTGTACATACTTTAGGTGAAGCGTTTGCCCATTTGTCTCTTTCTCTTGATGTATTAAATCAAGAAAATATGACAAAACATATTCCCTACGATCACGTCTCGAAGTGATTTTTTTCTAGCTATATTTCTATGTGTTATAAATTTCATTTAACAAATAATTCTGATTAAATCACAATGTATTAAAGTTGGTAAAAGCATAAAAGCAAGACGGCTCAATGCAGGTAAATTTCGATGGTGTGATGTTTTATTTTACAAAATGCTTTAAGTAAATCCGGCTACAATGTTATAATTATACATTTATCCTATTACAATACATACAAGTATTCATCAACGTCTCAAACACGCTATTAGTATTATTAATAGTGCACATCATATTTACAAATAACAGAAAATACTTTCAAAACAAAACAATGGGAACATTTCAAATGGAGAAAACATTATGGTACAGTTAAATAGGCTCCAAAGAAATGGCTGCGTGAGTATTTTCACGAACATTTTCTTTCAAATTATATTTCATTAATCATAAAACAAGGTCATGACGTGTTACTTGTACAACCTTTCTCATCTATAAAAGCAAAAATTCGATGAATCGCGAAAAGATACATCAAGGAAAATAGTGAAGTCTTCTTTTATTTAACAAATTAATTACTTAATAGAAGGAATCTTCATAATCTGTTGAGCACTATCTGAAGAAACCAAAACAATTTTGTGAGTATTAAAGATTTTTAATATAGGGAATTAAACTATAACCACAGATGCAAGGCCATTCCATAAAGACAGAGGTCACGACCATTGATTGAGAGCCAGGTATGAACATGTATGGCGGGAGCGCGGGGTGCGGGCATTCATCACACCATCGGAAGGTTACCAGCGGCGCGCAGATATAGCGGCTGCGCAGGTGGCGCTGCGGCGGCCGCCGCGCCGCCAACTCCCCCAACTCCCCCTGGCACCGCGTGCGGACACCCATTATCAACGATTATATTATAACTATTCATACACTTAACTGTCGGACACTTATAAAAAATTACAAACAACTGTCAAAAAAATGTATATAAATATTATACTTTTGTTTTTTTGTGTACCAAAACATTATTTACTCACAAACGTTGAATTTAAACATTGGTAGCTGGATAAACAAAAAATAAAATTAAAATAAAAATCTCAAAAAGAATACATTTTTGAATACTATATGTCCTAAAAGTGTAACAGGTTAGTTTCGCCAGCTAAGAAATGTAAATGACATCTATAAGACACAAAAAAAGGAATGTAAGTCATATCCACATTTACTCAAATCTTTTAGCATGTCTTGTGATAGTCGGATATAATTAAACCAATGGTTTCCATGCATAAAGGTGTTGTACTAACAGTTGTCTAAAGCAACGTATTATTATATATTTATTGACGACTCGAAATAAAGCGGAGCGAAAACCGATGTTTAAAACAGTTTATTAACTTTGATAACAGTAATGTTATGAAGTAAGCTAACTAAACTAACTAAAAGACCCGAGCTAAGGCTTTCGAGGGAGCTTGCGGCTGAGGCACAGAGGGCGTCCCAGTGTGCTCAACCACCTTAAACCAGGTGCAACTGTACGTGCCTCTAAGAAGGCAAACAGTAGCTATCCGAAAAAAACTTAAACAAAGCACATCTTATAGAACAATATTTTAGTCGAATTAAAGTAATATAAATCATTAGGTGCACTAGTGTACGTACCTGGTTGTCGAGCACATTGGCGACGAGGTGCGTGAGCAGCGCGGCGGCGCGCGGCGTGGACAGGTCGCGCAGGAGCGCGGCGGGCGCGTAGTGCACCATCTTGCGCACCAGCGACAGGCAGGCGCGCCGCACGCCCGCGCCGCCCGCGCCCAGGTACCGCGCGCAGAACACCGGCACCAGGCGTCTGACAATAACGACCACATGTTACCTATGGAACTTTGCTACTTTTTTATGAAGGTGGTAGATGAGTAAGCGGATCACTTGATGAACAACCACGACGGACGACAAGGCGGTAAGGAGCCTGGGGCACTTTATTTATCCGAAAAACTTTATTCTTTATTGGTTGGTGTTCGTTGAGCCAATTTTTTTTTATCTTATGTTAACCAATTCAGATAGAACATATTCGGGGTTTGTTTTCTATGTATAACCTTATTTATGCAAATGAGCGAACTGTAGCAGTACTTAACTAAATTAAATAATCTAGAATAAGACAAGGAAACTTACTCAAGATAAACTGCAGCCATTTCTTTATCACCGGTTTCTGGGAAGTCATCATCGTTAGAAGAGGCCGGCGAATCGTGATTGCTGACTACCAACCACTCGCCGGGGCACTGCAGTATAGCCGCCACCTCTCTGTGCCCTACAGAAAGTCAATTTTAAATGTTACTCTTTGAGGTCTGATGTATGTAGGTCTGGATGTTGTATTTGAAACAAATTTTGGTAGAATCTTGCTCGCCTAGAAAACCCTACGAACTATTTATTGGTAACCCATGAGCACTTGCATCCGTCGTGTTCAAACCTTGGTCGTGTCTCTCTCTGGCCTTGTCGAGCGGCGTCTTGCCGTCCTCGTCGCGCAGGTCGGCGTTGGCGCCGTACCGCAGCAGCACCTTGGCGATGGCGGGCCGGCCGAAGCACGCCGCGTAGTGTAACGACGAACTGCGCTGGCCACGGTTTACATCCGCACCTAAACACAAACAAATATACTCATATCATGAAATAAGGAAAGTGTGATCTATAATTTTGCCATTAATTTTGCAAACACAGAAACTATTTTATTTATAATTGTTAAATCTGTATTATATTTAGTTATGGAATAAGAATAGTATTGGGTAGTATGGTATGACCTATATGGTAGCTCTAACATGACCTTTGTGATTCAACATTACTCTCACCTTTCTCACAGAGGAACTCGACCATCTCCCTAGTGCCGAATGCGGCGGCCCAGTTGAGCAGCGTCTGTCCGACGTCATCTGTGAAGTTGACGTCGACGGCGCCGCTGGAGACCGCCGCGAGCAGGGCGTCCGTGTCCTTGCCGCGGATGCAATCGATGAGCTGGCGGTGCGACTTGTCGCCGCGCGTGCCGCTGCCGCTCGAGCCCTCGCCGCTCGCGCCGCTGCTCGACCCGGTCACCGAGTTACCGGTGCGACTTGAACCTCTATAAATTTATTATTCAGTTAAAAGGTTTGAGAACGTAACAACTACATGTCATACATTTACACACATTAATTTCAAAAATAAAAATTTTACACAATTACAAAAAAAAACAATCACTAAAATAATAAATATAACTAAAAACACAAAAGTAAGCATAGATTAAATGTTTTTTATAGAAGGAGGTCGCAAATGAGCAAGTGGTTCAAATGATATTAAGTGACCACTACCCATATGCATCCATCTGCAATAAGCATATGAATTGCAGATGCAAGAAAAAGGATTTCCTTTTCCTATTTATCCATCTTATCCTACAATAGATATATGTATTAAATTAAATCTATGTACAGATTGAAATAGTTCTGATAAACAATTTGAATCTGTATAGATTTAAGATCTATTACAGATCTTACTGGAATATTATGACCAAAATACATACGTTTGTATTGCATGCCTGCCCTCACATAGGAGGACCAGCAGTAGGTCAACAAGGCGCATGCATTCTAAACACCAGCGCTCATCAGCCTGCACGGCCGCCTCTATTGCCGAGCACAGGTCCAAGCGAACCAGGTCCTGGAACAAAAGTAGCGCATTTGTATCATATGCCTAACTCTTTGTCACATCGTGACTGTACTGACTGAGTAGAAGTTAGTGAAGACACGGTAAAGGAAATCATAACAAATTACTTACATGAGTTATCTGTGCTGATCCACGGCACAGGGTCGACAGCAGGCTGACCGTAGTGGATACTGATGGTACCAAGCATTTATCATCGCTAGTCTCAGTGCTACCAAGCCTTCGCACCAATTCCTCAATAAGACCTGTTGTAAAAGAACATTTTTACCATATTTAACTAAAACAACTGGCAATATTACTATAACTATTATTACTAAAAATAACAATGTTTAAAAAGAAGGCTCATATGCATTTTCACCCCATCAGACCTATTATTAATGTAATTTACTAGGTCATGAGTTAGACGACAATGCTATTTTTTCACTAAGAATAGACCAAATGCAAAGACAAATATTTTCTTATTGTCTGTCACCAAAGCCTTTTTTGAAACACATCTTATTGAAACAAGGTAATATAAAATAAATTATAAATATAAAGATATAATAACCATGTTCAGCGAGCGGTGCTGGATCGGCGTGCGCGCGAGCGAAGCGGTCCGCGAGCGAGGCGAAGCAGCGCAGCGCGGCGTCGGCCACGCGCGCGTCGCTGTGCCGCAACAGCGTGGACAGCGACGACACCGCGTCACCCACGCGCTCGTCTCCTGGCTCCATTTTACCGCAAACCCTGACAAAAATTATGTATATCTATCTGTATACAAATATTATGAACCAATCTTAGCGCTGGCCAACCAGCATAGACCACCATTTGTCTCAATAATAACACTTCAAGAGGTGGTTAAATTAAAAAGTTAAGTTGTAATTATGTTCTCAGAAAGAAGTAATGTTAAAACTTTTTTTTTAAATCGCTCTTCAGGCTTGAGGATTTAAATATCTTTGAATCTAGTAGTCTACAGTAACACAAAGGTTTAATGAAAATTGAGGTAGAAAAATGAAACCTTGAAAAGTTAATTTTTCCACACAAAGTCGCTGGAACCAACTAGTAGAAATAAAAAAATATAATATGTATAGATTGTATACTATCAGAAGTAACATGTACAAGAGCCTAATACCTCAAAGTGAGCATGGTCAATTTTAATTACCTTGAAACAACGGCCATAGAAGAATGAAGAGTATCTTTATGAACAGACGTGCCATAGTGTGTTATAAAGTGCAGCACAGCTGGCAGGCCACCGCCTTCCCACACCGCACCCGCTTCTCTAGTGCACACCAATTCCAATACCTAGAAAAGTATGTCAATATATTTCATAAATGTAAAGTACAACAAATACACATTAAAAATATGTATATGGTAAAAAGAACTATAATCATATCAAAGTTTAAAAGTTTTACTTAGAAAAAGTTATACTCTACTGTACTGTTAGTGATAAGGAGAAAAGATCTGTAGAAATCTATCTAAACATGGAGGGGTGGTCAAGAAAAACAAAAACAGGTCGTTACCGAAAACTGATTATAAAAATCTAGGTATATTTAAGTCTTAAAAAATTACCTTGATACATTGTTCAGCAAGGTCTTTACTTGTGCGATTGTTTGGATCAACAGTGAGTAGCCTATTGCATATAGCCTTGATAGCACCTTCTATAGCTACAATGCGTCTTGTACACTCAGCTGCAATTATTTCAAAATTAATTTAGTGAAATGCATGCCTTTTATTGAGAATATATTGTTATGTATTATAATACTTACCGGAAACATCTAGATAGTAAGTGATAGCTCTTGCTGTAACTTCTAGAACATTATCTGGAGCAAATTCATCTAGAAATATTTTGCAAAGAGCTGGGAGAAAAGTTCGAGGAGGACAGCTGCAAAATTATAAAAAATATATTAAAAAAATTCTAATTGGGTAACTATGTAGTTATAATTCCAGTTTGAACAGTAACATCAAATTCGCCTAAATTATTACAGAATAATGAAGATTTCACTAGCCTAGTTACTACCATTTAGTTATTTAGTTGCTCAACATTAGCCCTATGAAAACAATAATATATTTATACCTTATAAATATGAAATTTCTTTTTACCTTTCAAAGCATCTGTCGACATTATCTGACATAAGCAGAAGCATACATAGTTGTTCTAATGCAATAAGTTGCATATCCCTTTCATCGCCTTGCCCAGTAAGCAGCCATTCCAGTAAAGTTTCCGGATCCACTTCCGCCATCTTGTAAAAATCAAATCAATATCCTGATATTAATGTACAATAGTTAAATATAACTACTTTTTATATTTATATATACTATTATAAATTAGCTTTAAATTTATTGTATTATTATTGCTTACCTTCATTACAACATCAGTTAAATTAAGGTTTTAAATATATTTAAAATTCAATTCTTGATAGTTATGTAAAAACTACACATTTAATAAAAATTAAATAGATATAAGTTTAATATTACATTTAAAAGATATGTAACATTTAATATAAAAATGTCAATTGTGTTATACTTCAACTATGAAAATAGTTGAAGTATATAGTAATATTATTGCACATTTGACATTTTTTTCTACTTTGGACATTAAAATATCCAAATTGTTAGTGGTAACTGATATCAATATATTTTCCTAAATGTATTAATGGCAACTGGCCATTTTTCCTTTATAAGCTCCAAAACTTTACTGACTAATTTTTGATGATGTTACTGATTAGGTTCATTTATGTTGAATAAAAAAAGTATAAGTGCTTCTATCTGTAACTTTTAAACTGTACTTTTCAACCAAAGTAATAAAAATACATTTATATTTGTAGCAGCATATCACCATAATGTTTTTGCAATATGACTTAACAAAAGAAATATTTGTTAGGAATTCTATTGTCTTCTATTCACAATTTTGCAATTCGCAATTGAAAATTTATAGTGAATGTCAAAAAAATAGTCTCTTTTAGACCTTTGCTAATGCAGTAATCAAAAAGTATAATATTAATAATAATTGTGAATCTTACCTTCTTTCAATTTCAAACTTGTAAACTCTCTGAAACCATAAAATGTTATGAAATTCATGAATTATATGTCTATGTCAACCTCATAATATAAATAGTACATTAATATTTATCATGTTAAATAAGAAATGCAATACAATAAAATGTTAAATTCACTGATTTGCAAAGGAATGTGACTTGTCAATTATAAAGGCATAGTTAACAGGCACAATGTTATAGACAATACTTTTTATTTGTTATCTTTTCCAGTATGTTATGTTTTGATCACAAACAATAAAGATGATTGATTATACATAAGTAAAATTATGCTATCCTTCTATATAAAAATTAATTTTAGTAAAGGCATATATGAAATAATGCGCACATTCAATGGATTTTTTCAAATAAAATGTAGGTTACAACAATAGTGAATGATGCACCTTTCTCTTTTGCGACATAAATATACAAATTAACTATGTAGTTGAAGTAAAACTATGACTCTTTATAAATTCAAAAGAACTTAAAACATTACTTATGCACTTTCAAACTGGTATGAAAACATTTATGAAAATAATGTTAAAATACAAAAAACGAAGGTGACAACAATGTCTGCGCAGACTTACAATCAATTAACCATAACGACTACGCCGTCAAAAATCCTTTTCTAGAACACGGTTTTTCACTAAGTATGAAATAGGATTCAAAAGAAAACAGAAAACTCATTTGTACATTCGGGAATTTCTAAATAGGTATATAATTATTTTCCTTCGTATCAATTCCAGGGATCAAAGCAACCAATATGAAGGAGTGATTTGTATTATACGTCAAAGAGTAGATAGTATACCTATATTGTACATCGTATTAGGAACGAATGATCATGATGTTACTTGACGCTTCAGTCTATGGTTTGAAATCGATATTTATAAAAATCACTAAATCAAAGTTTTAATCGCTCTTTGATTAAGCACAGCAATTAAATCACCGACTTTTAAACATCATCTGTATAAAAATAAAATTTGTTATGGACTTAATCAGCAACAATTGGCCTAAGTTAAAACAATGACTTTTTGCATATATTAAAATAAATTCAACTTTTGCTGTACACTAATTCGTTGTGTCTAATGGTAAGGTCCCTTTGAGCCTGACTGCGGCAAATAGTTATTCTGGCAACAAGTAATGCAAACTATGAGCTATTTTAATGGTTGCTTATATTTTTATAACTCATAACTACACAGACGTACGAAGACAGAATAAACTTTCATTATGACTTAACATTTCAGCCATCGTATTTCAGTATTAAGAACTCTATAGTTGTCTTTTTATCACAATTTTTATTCTAACGAGACGTAATGCTATCATTTGTTGAATCTCTCAACTTTAAAACAAAGTTGCTTTCGCTGTCAGTAACCTTAGATCTTTCAAACTGCGCTAGTACTAACTACGGATTTTAATGCGGTTTTCATCAATCGTGATTCAAGCGGAAGGTTAATATGATATAATACGTACACATTATAGTAGAATTTCGAGTTTTTTTTTTAAATTTGTTTTGGAATTTGGAATGTCGTAAACACATTTTTGTGCGCTTACATTGCAAACACTGGCTAAACCTTAGGAGACAGACCAAAGTAATATACTACGAAATTGTATATCTTAAAAAGATCTACAAAAAAGTCCGCGATGACATTTATCTTATAAGTCACTATAACAGCCTTATATGAAATATTATTTTTACCTCTGAACTTGGTCTCCATATATTTTTTAGTCACTTCCAGTTTGACAGCATGCAATGGAGATTTTTAAATATTGAATATGATGTTCAATGGCGAGGGGATCGTCAAGTGTCAGGAAGACAAATGATAAGATATCAGCATGCCGACTTTTACCATGGCCACTATATTTAAAATGTAGGAAAAATGCATGGTTAGATTTGTTACTACATAAGGTCGTTATATGTTAAAAATCAACATCAGAATGTTGTTTTAAGTATTAAGAGTACCCGTAACTGATGAGCATAAATGTATGAAGTATGAATGTAGAAGAAGCGAGATAACTGTACCAGGACCATGCCAAGTGGAAATCCGTGATCTCTGCTTACGCCGCTGGGTTAGGGACGTTAGTGCATATATATCTGTGGCCATAGGTCAGAATATGATAAATGCAATTTCATTACTTTACAGGACAAGCAATTAAATTATTAAGAAATCTTGAAGGC
>DWTW01003151.1:0-10253 GCA_018246275.1 Papilio slateri
TCAAAGAAGTGGCGGAAGAAACTCCAGCAACGCTCCTATCATCAACGGGTGAATATACCCTGCCAGCTGTGTGGCCGAATCTGAAATAAATCTGAAACGAGACACCGTCTTTTGTTTTCATTGTGCCTACCTATAACGGCGCGGCGCACGCAACAAAAACAAAAGGAAATGGCTCTATTATGTGAAAACAAGCCAGAGACTACCGCGCTTATATTCACCCGTGGGCTGAATTTATACGATATATTCAATGTTCAACTTACCACGATAACTTGACACTTCTGATCCTTTACATGGACGTTGCGGACACCCTCTCTGTATATTGCCGAGGGGAGGGGTATAGGTCGTATTATAGTGGCAAAGGTAACATATTTCGAATATCCAAAAGTATAAATTCCAGCGGTAAGCTATCGACTTACTTTTTATATACAGCGGGATCGCGGCGCGCGGAACGACCGCTGTTTTCAAGACAAACACGCTGTATGTTGACTGAGTATTAAAGAATAAGATATTTCCCAAAGAAAATGGTGTCCTACAAATCATTTATTTGGTATTTGCCACTTGGGATTCATGAGTTTCTGAAGAGATATTTCCGGATTAAAAGAATATAGTTTGCAATCCGAATTCAGAATTAATTTTAAAACGTTTTGAGTGAAAAATAAAAATGAAGATTTTTATTCATTTTTTAGCTTTTTTTGTATAAAAAAGAAACTCTAAACAGACTGTATCGAAAAATGACTTGTTTGGCACGTGGACATCATAAATGCGTAAGATGAATTAATAAATCTTTCTTTATGGTCCACACCATCCGGGCTATATCACCATCATAAGTTTGTTGCAGATGTCGATGGGTAGCGGTCACTTAACGTCCGGTGAAACGCTTGCTCGTTTGCCACTTCTTACTTTCTTCCATAAAAAAGTGAGAGACTGGTCTGAAGTGGAGATATGGTCTGTTCGTGTTGCTATTGATTTCAGGGACAGCGGTAATACCATACTCATTATATAAAGAGGAATAAACATTAAATAAAAGTATTATTCATAGAAATCCGCATTGCTCTAATTATTTTCAATAAAACAGTCGACGCGTATTATCATTAAAGGCCAACCACATACAGCGCATTACAGCGAGCAATGTACACACAACAAAAGCGGTCTCCCGAACGCCCGTGTTCTCCAAACCTTAATCTTTTTGTGCCTCTAATTAAATTAACAAAACCCAGCCGCGTGGAAACTGGACACGCACACAAATAAACAACACCACAGTCTGCACTACACAGACACACTAACACATGCAAACGGCACTCAACCCGTCGCCTGTGTGGGTGAGATCGCCGTGCGTATGTGTATGTGTGTGTTTTAGTTAAGGGTCGTCATTTCTCTTGGACCCTCCCCGTAGTGTCCGCGAAAAGGTGAGTTAAGGTAGAACTCCGTAGAGATGATACAACATTATTTGAGTAAATTTTCGAAAATTAATATTCCCGTTTTAATATTATTATGACTGGTAAAAAGAGTCAAAATAATATTATAATTGAATAAATAATCTCGTAGAAATATTAAAATCTGTATAAGCTGATTTAAAATAAGTGCTTTAAAACATGCATTTTTATGACAGAAAACGAGGGTTTTTTTATGATTTTGTAGAAGGTGCATTTAAACGTTATATTAAAAAAAATAATTATGGTACCACGAGAAGTTAAAACAATTATCAAAATTTTAAAATAGACTTGGAGATAACCTTAAATTAGTTTAGCTTTGTGCTATATGACCGTTATTTAAATAAAATAAAAACTGCTTACACATAACTAATAACATTATGAATTGGTGATTTCAGCTCTGTAGATGTCCTACAGACAAACAGACATCCCCCGGCATCCTCCCTCGGACTTTAATATTGATCAGTGTCCGGCCGCGGTCAGGTAGTAGCCACGGCTCGGCGCATGCGTGCCGCCGTCTCACGAGCCTTTGTTGCAACCTACGTACATGTAGCAGAGCGTCTATAGGTGAGGTTGGAACACACTCACGTGCTGTGTCGTAATTGATGAAAATAATGTTGTGAAATTCTTATGAGAATTACTTCTACCAGATTGGACAGAGATAGTTTGTCATCTGTCCGAGTCTTGCAGTTTTTAATATGAATAACTCCTATAAACTTATCGATATTAAAATCGTGTAATAATCCAGTTATGGATTCAGTATTAATTTATGAATTACATACTCTTTTATACCATTTATTCTATTTATATCAAACAATATAACAATGTTCACTTGCTTTCCTCTGCTTACAGATTTATGATATGATTCATATTGAATGCACTTTCAAATGTTATTAAATATTTCATTGTATTGTCATCTCATCATCATCTCTCTGCCCTTTTCCCACGTTATGTGGGGTAGGCAGAGTATGACCGTAGTACAGAGGTACTGTTACAGGTACAGAGGTTTTGGTTACAGTTTTTACGGCCGGCTGGCTGCCTGACACCAACCCTTCACGAGAATATTTTTCTACAATAGCTATTGGGTCTTCAGACGTTAAGATTCTGGATCAATTCCTTATAACGGTGCGAAGTATTCTCTGCTAAATTATGTTGCAAAAAATTTTGCTGATATTTGGCAAAAAAAATGACTTCAGCGCTTGTCGTGTTGCTTTAAAATAGTAGGGGAAAAATTGCTACCTTTAATACGGCCTTGTGTTGTGTTTCATTCAATTTTTAATATATTCACTAAAATTAAGTTTATCCAATGGAGAGATCCAATCTCTTTATATCATAATAACGGTTAGAGAAAGCCGTATCAAAAATCGCCGACCACACTACAAATTTACCGCATCCGACGTCACGGGAACAAGATTTCCCCCGATTTAATATCAGAAAGAAGTCCCTAAATTCCGTATCATGTAAAAGAACACTTTCAATATTGGAATTGGTATCCCTTTGGCCGTAACAAGGTTTTATTAGATCCCACTAAAGGGCATCTCCGCACAAAGGTAGCATAAGAAACCCTTTTTCTACCTTACTTCAAATATATTAACTGTCCCACTACCTTAGACGACGCGGATCTAAAGACTGCTAGACGAGTATGGGCTTATGCTTTCACAGACCATTTAATTACTAGTCTAACTTTTGCTTTAAATACTAGATGAAAGTATTAAAGATAATTCAAATAGGCCTGAATCTACTTTCACCGCACCGACAAGAAAGGTGGGGAGACTATTACTATTTCAGTAGTCATCTCCAGCAAATAATATATTTTAAAAGAGAAAAGAAACATATCTTTTAAAACAGTCATTGAATTGCATCTTAAAAGATTGAAATTGGGGGGTCTATATTTGCAAGTAATTTATCTACGACACACCGGTAAGGTCCAATTATTTTAGGAAAGGAAAAAATACATTTAATTTCATTTATAGAAGAAAGGAGCAAACGAGCAACGGGTCGCCTGATGTCAAGAGATAATCGCCTTCCATGAACATTCAAAGCACGAGAGGAATTGCAGATGCACATAAAAATACCAACAGTTAATATTACACAATAACTACCACTATTGAAAATACTCGTAAATATGGATACATTAAACGCGACATTTCCAGTGATCTGTAAAGCGTTGTTTGCGGCGACTATTTTCAATGCCTTGTACTTTTGTCAGGGGAAATCACGTCTTATAACCGTTAGTATATAATCTAATACGGTGTTGCCTAGTGACCGTCGCGATGGTGACGGACTAGGATAGGATTGATCTTACTTAACTCAATTGCTGCTTAAATATTTTTTACTTGTCTTATTTTAGTCTTTTGCAATGATCGGAGGCATGAATAATGTAGAATAGATATAGCCGCTGCTGTGGGGCAATGAATTGGACTTCTTCTTAAGTATTCTCAAAAGTTATTATCACCCCATTTGGTTAGATAGAGATAGAAATAGTAATGAAACGACCTTTTCGAAAATATCATCGACCTTTATGTACCCAATGCGCTTTTAGCTGGGTTCCCTCCGCTTATCACCTTGGCTACGGCAGTGACTCTACGTCTTCCAAGTTTAATATGCGTTTTTAAGTTATATTTAATTTCGAAATTTCCAGGTTTGGAACATGACGCGAGATTACATCGTGTGTGACTTAGTTTTAAGTTATACAAAACATGCCCTTAGTGATTTGGGAAAAGATAATCAGATTTATAAGGATAAGCAGACTACATAAGGATTACCGAATTTTCCAGTTAATACTACTGTTAAAAATAACAATTAAAATCTAATAAGACTCTAAAAGCGGTAAGTAACTTATACAATAACACGATACTCTCGTAAGTAAATTTCCGTAAAAGCAGGAATATTCAACCCTTCCTCGGTAATAACGTAACAAAGTCAATAAGGGTAGCGGCCGAACGCGATGGTAGTAGCAAAAATGAATGCCCGGCCAAATAGCAAACACGCTAATGGCGTCGTAAAGTTGGCTATAACTCGCCAATCTAACATGATACTCCGCCCCTCCCGCATCCCTAACTACGTTACTTCGTTTAAAGGAAAAACAGTAAGCGGCCAGAGATCAGAATAATCTAGATGCGTAGATTCAAATGAAACATCGCGCCATTTGCCTTTATTGGCCATTTGGCCAGTTCGAATTTCGAAATCTGCGTCCGCTCTAATTGATTCCTCCCCGTTCCATATTCGAATGAATTGCGTCGATTGATTTATTGACTGAAGGGGAAGCCATATTGGAAAAATCCATCGTGTCATCAGATTAAGGAAAATAAATATCAATTAATCAAATCAAACAAATTTATATGATATAAGTTATTGGAAAGTTTTAACAGAGACGTACGGTACAGAGATTATACAGGTACAGTGATTATAAAGTACAATTTTTTTCTGGTATACATAATTTCAAATTTGTTTATTTTAGTCTGCTTTTATCCTAAAATATATCGTTAAAATGTTTTTTTTTAACAAAACTAATATCAAAAAGAAAAACTATTTACGTAAGCTGAACATTAACTTTTCAATGTCCAGATGCATTTTAGTGGCTGTAAATTATATTACCTTTTCCTCATGCATAGCGGTCTCGGCGAACATTTTGCCGGGGGCTTGGGAAGGCGAGGGTGGTAAAGGGGGGTTTCCACTGACCGCGACATTTGTAGCCTGTCTACGACTACCCGCCACACAGCTATAAGTAGATAGATGTTCTGTTACCTATCTCATTTAGTCTCTAAATATTTTGTGTCTTCGCTATTTGTTTGGCTTGATATTAAAGAAATTGCTCTGCAATGTGGTGTAATTTGTTTGCGTATTTTTAGTGGATATAGTGATACAATAAAGTAGAAAATATGAAAATGTTTAAAACGCAAAATTTACTTTTTGGAATATAATAAGGAAATAACATAATAACTAGGTAAGTAAGTTTTTTGCTTTATTTTGGGGAAGCCGGACTTTCACTTTCACAGTAAAATTTTATAAAATAATGTCGTATCCCCCATATCCTATAAAAATCTTTAACATACATAGACTTCGTCGATATTAAACAGCGTTTTTCTCAATCGGGAATAATGCTTAAATCTCACACATCTTTTTAAATGAAATTTGAGAAAGAAGAAATATAAATCGATACTTTACTAAAATCAATATTTTAAATCTTATTGTTCTTAACGCAAAATGGTGCCATAAAATGCGAATTTTGCTCCTGTTAGTTACTTTCATTAGAGGGTTAGGGCCCTCTGAATGCAGTTCGGGATACAATGGACAGGGATGAACGCCCGCAGGGGCGGGTCCGGCGAGGACTGACAAACACCCCTCGGGCCGGCCTATTTATTGCGAAAATTATGCGCTTGCCATGGCGGAACGGGTTGCGATCGCTTTCGTGCAGTTGGAAGAACAATATTATTGTGTAATTTATTCTAAGGTCTTTTACGCGTATATGGAAGTGAAAACCGTTGAATCGTAATATAACAATAAAATTTAAGTAATACGTTTTTAAGAAATATTATCTTAATTTACCCGCGTTACAGATAATATTTACTAAAACACTAAAGAAGATAATAGTAATTATCGATAGGATATTTTGTCATATTCCTTGTGTCATGATTAGGTCAATTAAAGCTCACTAGAATTGATGTTGTCATACGTATTTTTTAAACTCATAATAGAAGAAAGGTTAAATACAATCACGCTTATGACCCAGAGGAATAAAGAGGCCGGATTTCAAACTAACCTTCATGTCTCTGCCTCACGTCAACTGCCAAAGTGATTATCTTAAGGTGTGAAAGTGATTATCTTCTTAGATTTAGGGCGTGACGTGCGCAGATTCAATCTATTTAAAATTGTTCATTGGCCCCATTTAACCCTATTAAAGAAGGAAGAGGTAGAATTTGCAATTCACCGAGCTTACAAGCTCACATTAAGACAAGCATCTACAGCCGTATATTAGCCGTATCCTCTATTGGTCTTAGTTTAGAAATATCAAAAAAGGAAGCTCAAAAAATAAAGTGACTTGTAGTTCGAACGTCCAATAGTTACGTTGTATTATCTCCAAAGATAATAATAAAATAATATTGTGGGTACAATCGATTCAAATTTCATTTTGGACATTCGACATACAAATTAACTCAAATAAGAAAAATTTAAACAAGATGGACAATTAAATGTAGTGTACAATTAATCATGTATTACAAAAATACGGACTCATGTGAACGTTCTATTAGAAGTAGTAATACAATGTCAATACGTATTCGCATACACTAACAAGGCTCGTTTTATGCTGGCATCAACTTTACTCACAACAAACTCCCGGCAAGCAGACATTCCTATGTTAAAAATAATTGGACCCATCCGAGTGGCTCAAGAAAAATGTCCCACTATTTCCTCAAAAATATGTTACGTCGGTATCGAGGCATTGTCCTTTGAAAAAAGAATATCGCATAACGAAGTTGAGTTCCGACTTTATATCAAATATCACGCATGACACAACTCCCCGTCTCCCCCCACCTAACCCTCACTCCTCCTCCGCCACTCGGTAAGGGTGGGCAATAAAAAATAATATATTGGAATATGTTGGAAATAACAGAGTATCCTTTGCATAGAAACGGAATAAGGACACTCGTATTTTGACGAGTCCAGCCTCTTTTTATTGTCCCGCGGAAGATGCTGACGTGTCTAAGACTTTCGTGTTTGTTGTTTTGTCTAGCGCAAACGAAATTATGAAGCTTTTTATTACGTCGCCGAGTAATTTGCGATATTGCGAACAGAGATCTGGCTTTCGCCCTTCTATATATGTTTGGAATATGATTTAGTGAAATTAAAATCTAGATAAATCTTAATAATATAAAGATATGAACATTAGTAAAAATATTTGTTGAATTTGATTGATTGATATGATTGGTGAAGCTGTTTAAATTAATTTAAATTTAATTTAAATTTTTCTCTCTCTCTCTCTCGCTTTTCCAATTAGCTTAAATTAGGTTCGTTTGTTTTTAAAATTGTATGAGAAGTAAATTACATATAATTAAGTATTTCGACATTAATATCTTTAATATAAATAAAGCAATTACTATGAATAAGAAGAATATTTAGCGCTTAATTATTAATGTTAATCTTAATGAAAAAATCTTAATGAAAATAAAAAAAAATAAAAAAGTTTTGTACCTATAAAAAGCCTTGTAAATCAATATAAATTTTAAAAGCTTCATCTGGTAACCTTTAACATTGAATTAATTATTATTAATACATTGAAATGATCTATGGAATTGTTATTTATAATAAAATTCTAATGAAACAAACCACCCACCTTAATTTTGCCATTGTTACACACATATACACTATCACTTTAATATTTATTACTATTATTTCAACACATTTCCCATCAAAATCTTACTACAGATATGTTGCGCACACGCATTCACGGGAAGATTCGAAAAGGCAATGGATCAGGAAGTAAGGTAAGCCAGCCGCGGGGTCAGGTAGCGGGGCTTAAGAATTACTGGCGCGTTAAAGGGTTAACTGACAAAAAGGTGTAATTATTATTAAAGGGTTAAGCACAAAGACGCACGTAAGTTTCGGGTTACGTTGAGGTAACGCGCGTTACATGGGTTTGAATAATTTAATTTATACCTTTTTTTAAGAAGAACCAAATTATTAAAGGCCAAAATGATTTATCTTTGGACATTTTCAAAGCAAGGTGCACAGAAGGTATACAGAATGTTTAAACACATAAATGTGAATTTATAAAAATCATTGGCTACGACTTCAATAGTAAGGGAAAGAAAATTAAAAAAAAAGTATAATGCTGGCTATATAGACAGAAGCTAGAAATATTTCTCCTCCAATTATTCCTACAATTATTGGGAATCCAATCGGTCTTGTTCTTTACACACATAGACACTTTAATATTTTAAATATTAAAATGTACATATTACATAAAATTCGCACTACCTGACGTCACATTCGCGTGTGAAAACTTGACTGTCACTTTGTTACAATATCGCCGAGGTAACCCTTCACATGCAGCTTAATGTACCTGAAACTTTCGAACCCAATAATTCATTACACAATACAATAGTAACACTAACTTGCTCACTAGTAATAGTAATAACCAAACCCTTTATCCCGGTACCGTTGTCTGAGCGACCCTTTGCGAAATTTCGCGACACAAATAAAACACCCGTTTTGAACAAAAATATTTAAAAAAAAAACGCTTTCGCTTTTTAACTTTGTCTCTTGCCATAAATCAGCTTAGAAATAACAAACCGTTGGTGCAATACATTCGATATTTGAACTGAAGCATGATCGATTAATATTTTTATCAGGTTATTTTTATGTTGAGACCATAACCTCTCACATATTTTAATCAAATTGAAGCAGAAAAGTGTATTAGTTTTTTTCTATTAAATCTTAATTGGGACAAAGAGGGTATGTCTATGGTCTATGGTCGTTCAAGCAGCATGGACTAGATTAGAAAACAAAAATGTATTTAAAATAATAATACAAACATTTTGTTTGGAATTGGAATTGAACCCGGAACCCGTTTAGAAACAGAGTAGTTAACCTAATTAACATGATCGTGCATATTATCAATCTGTTCAAAAATGAAAAAAAAAATATTTATAAAAAATCGGTGTTATACAATAAAAATGTATTTCATATGAAATAATTCAATACTCTTAATATAAAAATAACACAAAACTCCATCGTCATTAGCAACCAATAAAGTATTTTACAAAACAGCGGCGTTAGATTTAAGTGTAGATAAAACACAAAAGGTAAATGATTTTGTACTTGACATGTGCCCTAATGTCGGCACTTACAAATTACTCGCTTAGTTTGGTTTATTGAATGTTAATGTAAGATCATCAGATAGCTCAAGAGGTGCTCACGATAACGGACTATTACAATGACGTAAGTGATTATTTTAAGTGTACTTATTTAAATGGAGCTCGGACAAAAAACAATTTTTTTTGTGTCAAACTCAAAGTGTATTTAATTAAAATACAAGTTAAAAGTGATGTCTTTAAATTAATATTGTAGTAAAATGGAATAAACAAAATTAGTCTAATTTAAGTGCGTTTGCTATATAAACTTAAAAATAAACTAAATGATTTCCCAAACTTTTGAATACTTTTCACGTGTTTAACGTTAAATTTTAATACAAAAAAAAACTTTTAGTAAGAAATTATTCGTGATCCTAACATTAGGACGAGCCTGTAACACGATAAATGTCTAGACGCTCTAGCCAGTAGACAGACACTAACTAGAGCTTTTCGTACTCATAATACGAACAGTTCTAAATAGTACAAACTTAAAAATAGCTCGCATAGTTACATAGATCTTCTCAGGTTGAATTTAAATTAAAAATACATAAGCATACGTTCAAATGATAAACGAGTAAGCTAATAAAGATATCTATACTCAGTAAGCGTGTTCTATTAATTCGTTTCTGAATACGTATTTCCCATTTATCAGACGCATCTGCTTTGAGCGGGCTTCTAATGTACTCTGGTTAAACATTAAAAGAGGGGTCTATGCAAAAATTGAATAGAAGGATTTCGCGAGCATACGATGCCCCATTGTCATAGATCAGGTATAGGCAAAATTGCAACATTCAAATTAATAATATAATAAAACTAGTCCACGCATAATGCAGGGGTTAACCCGTCCTTGTCGATGGTATATTATAAGGCATTCGTTTTCTATACTGTATGTAAAACGCGCAAATACTTTTGTGTGAAAGTAAGATATTATTAAAAACACTTTTTACTAAATATATATGTAAATATATAT
>DWTW01003152.1:0-10250 GCA_018246275.1 Papilio slateri
GCTGAAAGTTTGTAATATGTCTAGTCCGATTATAAACTTACTAGGTTCACAAGCGGTCGGTAACACATACATTAACATATCTGCTTTGAATATAAATACCTCAGAAACATTGTACGTCAATGATGTCAGGATACTTTCTTGGTCCCGTCTATTTATGAATTTACTTATTGCCTCTGCCAACCTTTAACTCGAAAACCGTTACATCGTTTATTTCAAACTTTGTCACGAAAATAGTTGAAGATCTTGGTAATTGTTATCGACACATATGACAACCATACAAGTAAACAATATGTTCCATTTCAATGGCTGTCGTTACTATAACCCACACGGCGTACAACAGACTGACTTCGCCATTTGAGGCAGCTTGGTGAGTTTCTTGTCAGCATGTCACTTACGTGAAGCAACATTTTACACACAACAGGCCCCTCCGATGTCCGCGCCGCTCACATTTATCGCGTCAAACACAAAAACAAACCTTTATTGGTTTATTGTGGAAATTCTTTGCGGTAAATAATTAAGAAATAAAGGGTTTAGTTTAGGCATTAGAGGTCCCTTAAAAGACTTCGCCACCTGTCCATTTCCTTTGTTTTGTTTGTGTTAATCAGACGAGATTCCTTGCAAACGTCTTTTTATTTAAAATAACATTTTAAGGCCCCGCTCTTTTGTCACAACTCTTAGATCCACTTTCCAAATTAAAACTATATCACTCCCGTTAACTATCGCACATAAATTGCATGTAGTATGTAAAAATTACTACATCCATTGCCTCGGAAAATAGATATTACTTGTTACGTACACCTTTTTACATTTTAAATCGTATGTATAGTGATTGCCTTCGTTTAAACACTTATGCTTTTCGTCGATCTTGTTAAGTTCAGGCAAAGGAAACTAATCAGATAGAAAAGTTATTATTATAATTTTTGAAAATTATAGCACATTTCCTTTGCAATTTTTTGCTACAGGGTCGTCTAGTATCTATATACATCGATATAAATAAAATGCACAATGGCAGATGGTTAAGCCTTCCTGATAGTCTCACCTAATACTTAGTTAAAGTTGTCAGTCACCGAGACAAATCATTAGGTAGCTCGCATCTGTCACTCCCCGCTGCGCTGGATCACCCTATCCGCTGGAAAACCTCAAAAATATTCCAACGGACCCCATAAATATGCATAAGGGCATAACGAAGGCGTCCAGAACAACGAAAAGTGCAAAACGCATTTAAAGACGTCGTTAACCCGCCTCGAATCGCATTGTTCCCATTGCAGATAAAAAATTATCCAACTTACGCTAAAGACACTTTGGTTTGTTATTTGGGTGGGTAAAGAAATGTCTATTTATTCAAAGCAATGCCATTTGTTCTTTCGAGGTCCAATTTCATGGCTGTTAGGGCTTAATGTGAAGGAAATGGGGGTGCTGTGTGTTTTATATATTTTTAATGTGACATTGTTAAATGTATTACGTCGACTCGTCCTCGCCGAGGTCCTTCGGGACTGGATTTCAAGCCCGTCGTCAAATTGAATCACGAAATCAGATTCCATCCTGTGGGATTCTCGTCCAGAATAGAAACAATGAGAAATGAGTTTTCTTTTTCATATTAGTTTACTATTTCATACATTTTTTTTTATAATTTAATTTCAAAGGCAAAAGCTTCAGCTACGAACATTCTATAAAATAGTTCAACAACTATTTTTGATTACATAAGTTTTCTTTTTTAAACTTAAACCACATAAATTACACGATAGCTGATATACATATTATGAACATGGACGCAGCAAAAATCCCAAACGAAAATAAAGAGAACATGAAAATTTAACTTGCAAAAGTGCATGTGGTACCGGAGGATTATATGCGTAGTTATTAAATATAATACTATCGTAGAATAAGCCAGAGAGGTGTCCAAGAACTATGCACCGCTGTAATCTAAAATTACTGGGTCGCAAGAGTTAGAGTATTCGTATTAAAAACACAAAACATGCAATAAGTATAGAATTTAAGCCTACAAATCAAATACAGTTCTTCTGTCGACCCCATTTTCGAGTCGGTGCGATATCTCATCGGAGGCAAGTTTGTACCGGAATAAATTAAAAAGTAATGTCCTTTAAATTCGCAATATATCGAGTGGGCCACTTAAAATCTTCAAAATATAGAAATAAACTTTGGCAACGACACAGAGCAGTGAAAACAGTCGCACTACTCAAATCTAAAGAACAACCAAAAGTGATCCTAATCCATATATTTGTACGTTTAAGAGGCAATTTCTTTATGGTATAGCCTCCTCCCTATGCAACCTTTTTCTTGTAACTGTCTTGTCGCTGTTAGCCTTGAGCATTGATTCATCGGGCTTGAGGTCGCCGAGCGCAGAGGGCTCTCAGCCTAAACCTCTTTAAGAGTAACTAAGCTCGAGAACTCCCTCGGGAGCCTCGGCTCGGGATCATATTTAACCCAAGTATGATTGTGTATTTGTTTTATTTACGGGTATATTAATAACAAAGAAACAAGGTCTACTTGAATCACTACAATTAGAATTTATATCATTATTCTAATTTAGATAGAAATGCCTACATTATGTTTACGTTAATACGTATCGTTTAGTTAACTTATCCTACTGTTTGTTGCTCTCCTGTGACCGCATCGCTTAATAAGCATCGCTGTCAGGAGAGAAAGTCCAGATTTATACCGCGATGCGTGCGAGTGCGAGCCCATCCTTATGTAAGTCGGTCCGCGTATAATGAAATTTATTTTCGTACATCACGCGCTGGCGCTATTGTCATACTGCACAATGGTGACCAATGTTATTTACACTGTGTCACTGACGCAATCACTTTGATGACTGTATTCGTTCATCGGATTTATGGCACGAGTCACACTGGTACATATATTTTTTTGATGAAGGTTAACCGTTACCTTCTTCATGCTAATACTAAAGAAAAGCTGTATTAAAAGTACCCATAACGGACAGGCACGTTAAGATTTAAAAAAAAAAGTAGACCAAGAGAGTTGTGCTAGGATTGTGACAAATGGGAATCCGTAATCTCTGCCTACCTCTGGGTTACGGTCTTGAATGCTTATTTGATTCTAACATGCCTTTGTTAAATCTTTATTGTGATATTTCGCTTCTAATGTTTTAGCTTAGGTAATACTTCAAACACCGAGACCTTTTAAAAATTCAATATGATCGTATGATTTGGATGGTGTATCTTATGTCTGCAACTGCACAAATATTTATTATGTATCACAAAAATAAAGACGCAATTACAGGTATGTATTAGGAATCCGATAATCAGTCCAATACAAGGCTATTTTTTGTTAAATTTATTTACACATACACCGTTCTGTTTGTATCATATAAATGTTTTAACATGTAATCAAATTTAGTGTAATTTTAAGTGTGTATACTTAAGAACTTAGAAATCATGTTAGTATTTTTCTGAAACTATAGTATGACTCTAGTTTCAGAAGAATGCGGGAAGTATGTTAGTATTATTGCAAAGTCGAGTTAATCACGAATTAAAACAATAACATTCAAAGGACACGACCATGCCGATTACTTGACACAATTCAAAGGAGCTGAGATAAGTTAACTCAAGTTGGGCACGTGCTAAAACAGCTGACGTAATGTCCTGTACTTTGACCCCGAACAGGAGACGTTCTTAATAAGACGCGTCTCCGATTCAGATCAATCAGAGGTTGTAAACATTTTATATATTAGATCATATTTTAACACGCTAAACTTCGTAGATACTAGTAAGAAATGGCGATTAAGTACCAGAGATCGTGATTTCGTTTTTTAATTATATATAAGATAGCGGTAAATCATTTTCGAAAGAAAATGTTTTGTTGGCAACGTAATGTTTTTTTCTCGCCGCTATGCTGTATCTACTTAGGGTGCAAACCTTACAACATTTTTGGTTTCCTGATTTCATCTGATTATTTTAACAATTTGAACCTCATAAAAAAAGGTTGGTCACCTCCGAGTTGATAGGTATTAGATATCTGATCTATCGTTGCCTTTTCTAAGAATTTGTAAGCGACGACATTCCAATACTTGATCAATGCACGAACAAAAAAACACAAACTATAAACAGTAGATGTTAATGCACATCTATTGTTTACAGTTTGTGTTTTTTTGTATATTTATAATATACGATCGAGTAGGTACCAGAGGTCTTATTCTGGTTCTCTTCCCCTTTCCATCCTTTTCTAATAAAAGAAAGGATGGGAAGGGGAAGATCAGACGAAGGAGGCGATGGATAGGAAAAGGAAATATCCTTTTTTCTAAAGGTAGGCAACGCATCTGCAACCCATCAGCTTGTTGCACATGTCTCGTATCAGGTGAACTGTTGGTTCGTTTGCTACCTTCTTCTATAAAAAAATTTATATAAAAAACTTTGCATAGTCAGCAAGGACTGATGACAAAATATTTTTCATGACTTGTTTCTGACCAGGATGATTATTATCATCATACAAATAACAATACGCAAAGAGAGCGTTGCGTGTTGTTTTTTAGTTTTTAAACTATTGATTATTATAACAACAGTGTTTCAGAGTCCGAAACTTGCACTCGGAATTGACTTTGCACGTATTAATGTAATCTTCGAAATTTTCAATTTATATGAGGAATTAATCAAGTGGAAGCGCCCGGGGCTCGGGGGCCCGGTCGACGCAGTAATTGAATTTAATGGTTGCAGCTTATTTTTTATTGCACAAGCTCTTCCGTTTAATTGCTGTAGGATTATTAAGTGATTAAATTTTTAAAGCGGCGACAAGAAACGACATGAATTACAATAGTGATGTCTACGTTTCGTAATCGACGATTTAATCGCAGATTATATCGATCATATTTTAAATGCTATTTTGGTATTCAAGATTTTTTTTTCGATACTTTTTTACCTTTAATTAAATGCCTTATGCAGTGGACACTTGACCAAACCGTCGGCCGATGATTATTATTTGTGTAAATATATTATTGTGTTAATAATAGTCATAGTTCTAATTTATATTCGCACAAAACGCAAATTACGACTTAATTGTATTGTACTAAGTATAATAATTAAATAACAAATAAATTTAAACTTCTCATGTAGCGTGCCAGTCACTTAACATTCCGTCGGCAAGAATCTAGATCAAAATCATAGACTGCGGACATCCTTTCTACGCACCCGTTGAACTCTTTTGAACGCCGCCGTCTCGAAAAAAAGTGCGAAATAATGCGTAGCGATTGACAAGCCAATATCACTGCAATATCGATAGAAATAAGAGTCAAGCGAGAAACGATGATGTAGGTTTGGCTGACGGAAGCGACACGGCCTCGCACTCGGAGGTGGGCCAAGTTATAACATTGAGACGTTTACTTTAGTGCAAATACGTATATGACATTTACAAGTGACTACTTATCACACATATAGTATGAATGAAGGGTAATTGTGTTAATAAATCAATCCATTATATATTTTTCCTATAATACACATTGAAAACAAACATTAATGTTTAATGCATATCTATACAATTTTCTTATAATATTAAGTCTGGGGAAAGAAATACACAAAATAAAAACTTACTTAAATATCTTATAAATAATATAAAATTAAATTAAAATATCATTCTATGAGACTGGCAGACCCCACTGAATGAGTAATTTAACTTTTACCTTTTATTGTAATGGGTAACCCTTTACAAACGAAATTGTATATGGGCTCAAATTGCAAGAAATAATAACAAAACAGTTTAAGGTTCTTCATAAAAGACTTCAGGTTAAGATAAGAAAATTCTGTTGGATAACGGTTCGAATAGAAAAATCTTAGAAAGAAAAAATAGTAAGATTTTAGGTTTATTTTACAATGATGACCTAATGTTTTAATATAACATGCTGACTATTCATAGAAGAAAAGTAATTGCTACAAAATCGATTAAATTAATAATTCCGGTGGTGTTCTATTTTCGTGACAAATGATTAAAAAGTTTATGTAGGTTACACTAGTCAGTCTTAGATCGAAATTTTAAATAATTTTTGAGCATAGACTCTAAAACTTTTTCAATCCAAATCGAATAAAATGGAAACTTATTTTAGGTCTACTCATTTTAATAAAAATGTTTAGAAAGATAAAGAAGTAATAAACGAAATGTTAGTATTCCTGATATTTCATAGATATGACTTGATATGGCACTCATAATAGTAGTCCTTAAAGCTCAATTTGTTGAAATTTACTTAGAAATTTCTCCCGCGCATTTGCGAAAAACTTGTGAAATACAAACTAAAAAGTAGCAAAAATCATTGACGATGAATGAAATACTAATCTAAAAGTCAAACATCAAAAGATAAATCTCATTAGAAAACAAACTTTAATAAGACTGGTAAATCGAAAAGAACGAGATAGAAACTTCATTAACTTCAGTTGTTTTGGTTAATGCAAAAAACTATTGTCTTTTTGAACTACATATTTTAGTCGGAAAAGCCACTAAACAATTTTGAGAAAACTAAGAAAGAGAACATTACGGAGAAACAACAAAATTACGTATTCCATATCAACATTTTTTCGAATAATATTCTCCATAAATTTCTACAAAGAAACGCAGACGTTAAGATAATTATAACAGTACAATGATCTTATATGGTTATGATAATTAGGGTAATAGCAATGATGATGTTTTGTATCGACTAAAGAAAATTAAACCAGAACAAAATATTCTATTTGATAGAATAACACTCATCTTAAATTATTTAAAACTAATCGGTAGTAATAAAGCTACATAAACTATGATACATGATATCATACACACAATAATTACAATAGTAACAAGACCAGTCTCAGTCAGATATTGTGAAATTGACAACTTCCCAATTATAACAACGATAAATGACACATTTTTCATTAGTAGACTTAATTCCTACAAGGCCAACAGTCACAAACTCTAAGAAAATTGACAAAGTACATCCCAAATGGAAATCAGTATACACGAAGCAATGGTTTTAAAATGGCTCATAATATTGTTACAGAGCGATTAGAGCAAACAAAATAGAAGCAAGGCTTAGTACAAGACAAAATACACATGAAATAACGATAAAATAAAAGCACAATGACAGTAGACATCTTAGAAAATGTGAAAATATTATAAAAATTGAAATTCTATAAAAACACTTATTTTTCATTATTAAATATACTAAAAATAATGATAACCACAAATGTTAATATGATAATTATTAGTTTACACATGTGTAGCCAAAGGTTGTTGATGGCCATTACCTGAAACAAATATATATACTTTAGAAAGACAATTTCACAGTGATAGAGCATAGCGACGTCGCATAAAACAGATTCGACAGATACGACGACCTAATACACTATCAGCGTGATGTAGAAGTATTTATATTACTGTTTCTTACGATACGCAAAATGACGTAGACCTCATCCCTCAATATCAAGTCACCTCCTCTTTCTTATAAAAACGATGGAATATCATCTAAATCTTTTCTGATCGTTGTGTGTGTTGATTAAATAGCAGTGATCAGTTAGGTTAGGTGATGCACTTGCCAGTTGGCCACGTTATTAACACCTAAAAATGTTGTATCTAAAAATCTATATTAGATTCAACATTTTTTGATCATTAACAGTAGTCGAAAATAAGTCATTGATTACATTTATTCATTTCACCTGTATCACAGAAGATATTGTGTTATTTTAATTTGTGAAATTTGACTTACCTTTTTTTGTAACAGTCGCATTACTCAAAGCTCTAGTTGATGGTGCCAATATGTAGTGAGCGCTCGGAGATTGCGGCGTGGTTGATGACGTTGCGACGCCAACCTGAGAACGTTCGAGATTAGTTCCCCGATACTGGATTAAGAACGACACATGGAGTAATCAGTCAAGATGTGTTAAGATGTCGGCACAGTCTCAGAGATTGTCACAGCAATCCAAGTTCCATTCCTTTGATTTGTTCCGCGAGTTTTTCTTAAATGAATTTAAGTTCTCTATCATTTTTGCACTTTATTTCTACTAACTATCTTTTAATCTGTGATAGTGATTGCTATTTTAATATTGTTTGATTAGTGAGGTTTAATGATCTAATGAATCCTTTAAAACATTCCGTGATTCACCATTTAAAATTCGATGTTATTTACACCTTCACTTAACAACCCTTTTAGAATGTTTATCGATTTCACATTAAAAGCTTTTCACTGTTCTTAATACGTTGTGAATCGTTATCGAAAAATAATTCTACCTTTACAGGTGTGATAAAATAAGAATTAAATTTAGGTCATGCTAAATGTACATTTGACGCCAAGCTAAGCTTTTGTGTAAATTCCATCTCGTATCAGTCTGTTTATTTAATGATCACCATTAATACCATCATGGCCGAAAGACCGTTCCGGCGACGTGGGCGTGGCGTAGACACTATAAATATACCGATATGATATAAATATCAGACCTTAGGTGCCCGCATCAGATGGATCTAAATCTTTTAACGGAGTTGATTGAATATGTTGACGAAAATTTAAAAGAAAAAGAAACACACAAATATGACCAGCCAAAATGAAATAAGATATAGTGAACTTATAGTACGAGTATATTTTAGTATAAGCTATTGATATTTTATTTTAATTTTTTTTATGGAAAGAGGTGACAAACGAGCAAGCGGTCACCTGATGTAAAGTGACCGCTACCCATAGGCATCTGCAACAAGCTAATGATTTGCCGATATTTTGCCTACCTTTAATGGACAGAGGAGGGGATAGACAGAAAAAAGTATATTTCCTTTTCTTATCTATTCCTTCCTCATCCAATCCTCTTTCCCTTCCCATTCTTTCCTTAGTAGAAATGGATAGGAAGGGAAAGGGGACTAAAATTAGGCCTCCGGCACCTCACTCATCAGACGAAACGCAGAATACTTGTACTTCACGTCTGTCTTCTGTGAGGTGGTATTTCACCGTTCGAGCCGGCCCATTCGTGCAACAGATGTTGTTGTTGCGGGCTCTACCACTGAATTTTATATTTCAGGAGTGGTGAGTGATACATTTTTCTTAGTCAACAGTTCGAACTTAAGGGTCTTAAAATAACTTATTTTTCGAACGCCTAACTTAGCCTTATCAGAGTTAATCACAAATATCAAGTAAGTCCTTGCTTGTTTGACTTGTATTGTATTTAAAAATAATCACGCACCAAGATTTGAACTTATATAGGAATAAAATTGAGTTCACTGTGCCAAAACATTCACATAAAACATGTTATCTCTGATTGTTTTATAGATAAAGAGAGCGATAACATGTTTTATGTGGTATTTTCAGCAATGTGAACTCGGTTATAATAAATATACTCTTGACCACTCAACCAGCAGAATCTCACCTGTTGTTAAGTGATGATGTGGTCAAAAGATTGTATATTAATAATAATATAATAACATTTTTTTCAAATACTGATGACTCATATTTTGTTAGTAATAGGCACAATATTATGTTACACTTACTATGTTAATATAATAATAAAACAATATTTATTGGCTACGTGCGTGCCTTAACATGTGTGATATGCCCTAGTTTAAATTTTGACATAAGCAGCCTTGGATACAAGGTAAAAAATGTAATTTGTCAAATCTCCCTTACATGCTATTAAAGTTAGTCAGGTAAAATTCAAATATTGAAACATCAGCAAAAATGTAAAGTTATATAGCATTACCAGTATGAAAGTGGAAAGTTAGAGGAGGCACATCGCAGCATCTCACAGACAAAACACAAGAGTAGTTTTATTTTATAGTAGAAGGTGGCAGAGAAGCAAGAGGTTCACTGGAAATCAAGTGACCGCTACCCATAGGCATGTACAAGCCTTACCTTTTATATAACAAAACAGACAGAGAAAGGGATATTTTTTGTAAAGTCACTTAAAAATAAAAAGTAAATTACATCTGCCAGGTCACATTGACAATGACATTTCTTTATTAAAAAAAACTGTGAGCTAATGTTGAGATAGGGTATAGTTATAGTAGGAGCAGTACAGTCGCGCACATATTGGTGTAAGAGATTTGTAAGAAGAGAATTGACTTTGACTCCGATACACGTCATTCGATCAGTTAAATTCACATTCAAAACTACGAAAAATCTTTTTGAAAATGATATTTGACCATATGGTCATGTCATATGACACTGAGAATTAATTAAAACCATGATCTTAAAGACAAATTACACAAGGAACTCATGCGATTCCAAGTCATCACCTCCAAGAAAGCTTTTTTTATGGGAATATCAAATCATTTAG
>DWTW01003153.1:0-10250 GCA_018246275.1 Papilio slateri
GTCTTAAGACACGTACACTATCATCGTAACTGGCTGGTTATTAACCGTTACGTACCCGGGGACCTTATCTGCAGATTAACCCGTACAATGTCAAGACGCCAGGCGCGCATAGGTACGCTAACCGGTGGCTAGGCTGGCTCTAATCTAGCCAGCCGCTGTAATTAAAAGCGCGGTCTCGGCATAACCTCATCGGCACGTAATTGTCGCTGCCTGTTTTGTTTTATGCCAGAAATAACTTTGAATGTCTTCGTGTTGTTGTCACAAATCGTGTATTAGTGGCTGACTGGATGAAGTTTATTAATATTCTATTAAAGATAATAAATAGAAATGTTAGTCTGTCACTTTTCATATTCACATAAATGCATAGGTTCGTGTCGTTATTTCCTTTCCTCTTCGTTTTAAATGCTTGATAGATGGAGAAAATAGACTCTAAGTTTAGCGTGACACAAACCCTCGAAAGCTGCATAAAAATTCAGATTAATTTTTAATGAGCACCTAAGTATTAAAACAAGAATTTTCAAATGAAACCAACTGTAAAGTCAGTATTTATGCACTATTCATTAAAAATAATGTACCATGAATGACTTTTTTATTATTACGTTTATAATGTATACAATGTGAGTCTTGTTCGAGTAATAAAATAGTGAAACTTGTGAATGATATTAAATTCACACAGCACTAGGTATGAACTCCCAATACGCCCGGCTTCCCATAGCTAATAATACCTTACGGTCCGGTGTGCACTCAGATAAGGCACGCTGTGGGATTCCGTTCAGACGTAAACTCATAGCTTGTACGCTGTATGCATTTACATACGTATGTGTCCTATGCCATCACATGGAAAAAGAAAAATGCTTGTTGCATTTTTATCAACCGACTTGTTTTCCTTCTTTTTTCCTTATCCTACTCTGTGCTTACCTTAAATTTTCGGCAATGCATTGGTAACTCTTCAGATGTTGATGGATTTCCACTTAACAGCTGACGAATTACTTGATTGCGATTTACCTCCATCCATCAAAAAACTGTCTCTCTTTATTTGGGTCCCGAATTCGACAGGACCCCTGACACAAAAACGAAAAACAGTTATGTCTGCTCTCCGCGGTGCACGCGATCAATTAATAGTTCAATAGAAAATAGAATGAATTGACCGGAAGATAGTGGAATGGCATTGTTATGCTAATTTCCGTTGCGGATTCGTTCATTAATTGTGTAATGAGCACGGACCGCGGAAAACAATCAGAACTGCGCAGTGCAGCGGCGCTAGCCGGATGATATTTGGTACCGGTCAGCACGATTTATTACGACCTCGATAGTGGGGTGCGACCTACGTGGAATATGTAGGTATGCCGACCACAAGATGGACCAATGACCTGGTCAAGGTCGCGGGAGTCCCCCGGATGAGGGGGACAGGTGACCGGTCTTTGTGGTGATCAACGAGGGAAGCCTACGTCCAGCAATGGACGATTGCCAGCTGAAACATAGTCCATATTCCATAGTCAAACTATTAGGTAAGTTTAATAATAACTTACCACTGCCAAGATCCAAACATCATTAAGTGCAACAAACGCCGAGTACCTATTTATATTATAATGCAGTACACAGTACACAGTCCCGCGCCCGCCGGGCATTGTCCTGCCTGCGTGCGTTGCGCTCAGACTTCCATCCTGCCGGGTCGTTTATCGTCGGTTATTTACACAACAAGGACATGCTCTTCACCAATCTCTCTTTCCATTTCTACCATCTCATGTTTATCAGTACCGCACTGTAGTAATTGTCGGTAATCATTATGTTTCAAAATATTGAAAAAAAACCTAATGAAGCTAAAACATTTATATTGTATTCTTTGTGCCCGAAAACTACACCTGTCACTATTTTTTTACTATTATTCTTATGTTTTATACAAGTGTATACTAAAGAAGTTAAGAAAGCAAGTAAATAGAAATATAACTGTCTAAGAAGACGGTAAAAAGTACATTAGAGTTAAGCGCAGTAGGTAATTTGATAAAATAGCCTTAATGCTGCTGCATTATTTCAATTTCTCGGCGACAGCTCACGTGACCTGGTGGGTACCAATACCGGCCGGCCGCTGAGTGCTACGTGCGCCGGCGCAAGTCACGGGAGGAGGTCGATCAGCTTAACGTACGTTCTCTCGAACAGGCGATCGCAGATCTTACACTGTCTTACTTACAGTCTTAGCGAAATGTATTCCTAATTTTGTAAATTGTTCATAGTTAACATAGACCCATTTTGACATCTAATAAGGACGAAGAATGGCACTAACAGACTAACGTGGGTAGAGATAGATAGATAACGCTCTTACAAAACTTTCTTCAACAAAAAGATTGTTTGAAAATAATCTAAAATATCACGAAATCATAACATTTTGAATCAATTTCAGCTAAGCTTTGTTTTATAATTCATAAGAATTCCCCGCTACCGTTGTGGCGTCAGCCGCAGCGATGTTGCAAGCGTGCCGCCGCTGGGACCGTGGGAACGCTTTCCCCGCGCCTCTGCCGCTCCGTGCGGCCGCCAGTTCCCAGCAATGTTCAATCTACTTTTAAACCCGCTAGATGTCGCGCTGCTCGCGTGATCTATGTTTTCTACGTAGCTATTTAAGTAATCACTTTAATGACTAGTGAAAGCCCCTGTTCGAAATTCATATAAAGCATTACACCGTTAGAATTTTACGCTACATTTTGTCGCCTAAAATGTATCATTTTATTATCAATTTAATAATTTATGTTGAATCCATGGGTTACTCGTCGATGTTATGCTCCCTTTTTTCAACACACCGCAACCGTCTGCACTAAACTGCTGCACCCAGGAGAGACATGAACTCCTCTTGTGCCTTCGCGGTGCTACGGCAACGCAGGGCCACGCCATGTTGCCGTAATCCCAAGATAGCTTAGCTAGGCGATTAGGGTCCCCACCCTAATTGCCCATAATCCTGAGGTTCTCTTTTGATAAAAGAAGACAATGGTAGCCATGGACCGAAACTGCGGGACAGATAACAGTGGTAGAGTCCGCAACAACAACACCTGTTGCACGAATGGGCCGGCTCGACCGGTGAAATACCATGACCTCACAGAAGACAGGCGTGAAGTAGAAATATGCTTCTGCGTTTCGTCTGATGAGTGAGGTGCCGGAGGCCCAATTTTAGTCCTCTTCCCCCTCCTACCCATTTCTACTAAGGAAAGGATGGGAAGAGGAAGAGGATTGGACGAGGAGGGGATGGATAGGAGAAGGAAATATCCTTTTTTCTGTCTATCCCCTCCCCTGTCCATTAATTTAAGGTTGGCAACGCATCTGCAACTTATTTCCTTGTTGCAGATGCCTATGGGTAGCGGTCACTTGACATTAGGTGACCGCTTGCTCGTTTGCCACCTTTTTCCATAAAAAAAATGCATGCCCTTCACTTACGGGTACTCCTTTTATCTCCTTTCTTTATCATGTCACTAATCTGGTCGATATAAGTTCTCTTGGGACGACCACTGCCAACACTACCACTCTCTCTTGCAACATAAATTTGCCTTGTTACTCTCTCATCATTGATCCTTTCAATATGGCGAAACCACCGAAGCATACCTTTCACAGTTCTAGTCACAACATCCAATTTAAAGCTATACTTTTCCCTCATAACGCTATTTTTAATCATCATCATAAATTCCTATAATTCAAAGTCACGCTTAACATAATCCTTAAGGATCGCATCTCAACGGCATTTACTTTTCTAGCATGCTTTTTCTGCCAAACCCAACTTCCACACATGTGGGAACTAGTACAGCATTGTGTACTGTCAGACGTGCCACTACTGTATCTATAGCCCCATTCATTTTATTTGCCGCATTCACTTGTTTAAAATTTTAACGTACCCACCAGCTGTACTAAACATACATCCCAAATATGCAAACTCTTTCACCTGTTCCACCTCTTTACTTTTGTCTTGTCTACCTTCATCTTTATACTTTGACCTTCCAATGAATCATTCATTACATTCAGCATAAATTGTAAGTCCTCCACTGATGACGCAATCACGACAATGGCCATCGGTGTAAAGGAGACATTTTACAATTATCCTCTCCATTCTTAATCCACATTCTTTGTCTTTCAAAGCTTTAAAACAATCCATAAATCCATAAAGAGATTGAACAGCCACGGGGATGCTACACAGCCCTAGAGTAGGCCCTGTTAATCCTAAAACAAGCAGTAGAATATTTATAAAGAGATACTTGTATTAGATCACTTTTCAATCCAAACCAGTTCAATCCAGCCAAGGCTGACCACAGATCATCTCTTTTCACTTTATCGTTGGCCTTTTCCAAATCAATAAAGGCGCAAAAAATTATTTATGATAACGAAAACAAAAATGTGTATAAACCTTTTTTCAAAATTACATTGTAATGAAACTATTGAAAATGATAATAGCGGTCTAATTTTACCTCTGGTTACATAATGCAGCATGTTTAGCTTGTTATACTTAGTTTCGTATTTCGAATTACACACGTTTGTTTTAAAATGATTGCGAAAAACAGAGGATATTTTGAGCTGTCAAATTTGCTGGAAATTTGGCTGTTCATGCTTCAATATTAAAACTACTAGTTATTGACCTAGTATCTAAGTATCGCCAAAAGTCGAGAGGGCCAATTTATGCAACGGCTGTCCCAGCTATTTGGTTTTACCCGATAGACACCAATTGTCCGGCGCGACAAAAACATATTGGGGTTACATAACAGAATAGTGATAAGATAAATAAGGCCCCTCGCCCAAGGTCAAAACCCAGTATAAAGCATACCGGGGCACGCTTTTAAGACTTACCTAATCCTCAATTTCATCTTACACATTGGCTGAAGCGTTTTCATGGTTGCTGAAGTTACGGTTTGATGGGTAACTCATCTCATGGTCATCTCATCTCATGGTGAGTGGCGAAACTGAATCTTCGTTTGTAGTTAAATACGGTCAAGCTTTATTCTACAGAGTTTTAACAAGTTAGATCTTCATAGGGAGACCGTTCATACCTCAAACGCACTGTTTCAAAAATAATATGGCTTCGGTGTGGACAGAAACCACGGCATCATATTCTAACCATGAGTTATGTACTCCAGATCAGACTAATTTCTGGAATATTATCCTCGTCACCAATCTGACACCAATAGATTGTGATATAAATTTCAACTTAGTGGATGTTTCCGCCCACCGTTTGCAATAATAAAAGTGTCATCGTAAAACAACGAGGATGTAATAAAGTAAAGCTTTTCACACAAATCTTTTATTTTTCACTTTTTCTTAATGTTTTAAAGACATGATATAAATTAACAAAGTTTCATCACCACTATCGGCGGTCCCGCCGTCGGATCGTAGCCGCCCGCAGTTCCGCTTTCACGCTGGACTTCCTTGTTACAACCTGTTACGAGACGTAATTAAGAAATAAACCAACATTTACTCGTATAAATTATTATTTTAAAGTTTCCCAAAAACATGTGTTTTATTTAAAATTTGCGATGAGTTTGCTTTCGCGCAGAGAGTATTTTAATTTTCTCAATTTAACTTTTTCAAAATTTATAAGAATAAGTTTCTTCGTTATCATACAAATTTTCTTTTTACTCAAAGATTCAGATTAACAGGCGAACAATTCAGTTATGTTTATACGTACAACAACACTTAGCGCCACTAGATTCCGCTGGCGCGATGCTTTTTAGTTCACAGACAATAAATCTCTTGCCACCAGGGGTAGTCCCGTCTTCCGCCTTCCCCGACACGCTCGCCATGTGCTTGGCGAGTGGCGCGGGGTCTGCAAGGCCGCGCGCGCGCGCCAGCTGACTCGGCGCACACAGCGGGTCCGGCAGCGCCAAGCACGCCGGCTCGCCGCCGCAACCCGTCCGCCGGCAGTCGTGCTGTAGCCCATTGCGCTTGATGCAATGGCAACTATAGTACATAATACCTCCTCGCAATTCTCGACTTTTTATTCTCTTTAATTGGTTTTCTTTCTCACTTTTTTCCTCGCCGCCCTCCTCGATATTCGCACCGTTATTAGGCTTCTTTTTCTGGAAAAAAGAAAGCGATGTAGACATAGAAACGAGGCCGCCGCGTGCGCCGTGTTTCAAAGCATTATTACCCGTAGTCGGTCGGTAGCGGAGGGGCGACTACCACTGTGACAGGAGGTCGAAGTCGCTGAAGCGCGTTACGTAGGTCTTGCCGGGCGGGGGGCGGCGCACGCAGGGCGGACAGCAGGGCGGGCAGGGTCGCGAGCAGCACTGCCCGTCACGGCACAAGTAGCGGATGGAGCCCTGTTGAAAGAACTGCAGGTCCTGCAGCCCATTGCGTTTGAATGCAGACCGCGGCAAACACTGCAGCTAAATATACATTGTGACTTTAATACGAAACCCAGAGTACAATTTAAAGCTCATGTCACGAACAATTTATTCACCTCAGGCACACAGATACACATGCCACCCGGGAGAAACAGAAACGGACTATACTAAGTTTTTAAATTTATAGTATGATAAACATGTAAGAAAACTGTTAAAAAAGTCTTACATTCAGCCAAACTTATTACAGGTTTGTTCTACGACGGAACACCTAAACCGCGGATTAAAAAAAAATGATGCTACGCTGTGAGAATATAGTCCACTTAGTTCTTTCGATAAAATGCTTTCAGATTTGTATATAAATCTGAATATGTCTTGTTACTTGTCTATGTATCGTCCCCTTATGATCCCTTAGTAAAAAGAACTTTCGATTACTTCTGGCAGAAAATCAAGACAAATCTACTTTTTCAGAAAAAAAGTATGAAACCCTAAGTACACGACCGATAAACATAACAAAATGACTATTCTAAAGAACCCATAAAGAGATCATAGCTCTATTGAAAGATTATTAAATGGAACGGAGAGAGTCGTATAAAAGGACGCCGAACATGCGGACTAAAAGAGAATGGGGCTCGGATCGTCTGAAAACCGGACGGAACGGGAAAAACGGCGAAACGCAACGTTTTTGGTATGCCTTGTGCAACTGATAAGGTAGCCTTTTACAAATGTAGAAAAAGATAAAATGCACCATGTTTTTATTTCATTAGGGCCAATGCCTGAGAACTTCGCCCCTCTGCATGCAACGTAAGATGAAGCGATTTGGTGTTTTTTTTTGTATTTCGTCCCTAGGAGAGAATCGGTATAGAGACTATACACTACAACAGGGTTTTTTTTATAAAAGGGGGCAAACGAGCAGCGTGAACAACAATGCGATCATCGTCACCCATGGACATCCCGCAACACCAGAGGAAATGCGGATGCGTATCCGGCCTTTAATAAAGAGGTATGCTCGCTTCTTGAAGGACCCTAAGTCGTACTGGTTTGGAAATACCGCCGAGGACAGAACGTTCCACAACGCGGCTGTGTAATTTATATTTATATGAATGTATATTTTAATATAAAAAATAAATTACATTCTTCAGATTTCCAGAACATTGTGTAGGTACGTACAATGGCACTCACTTTGGGTGTTATTTGAACAAAACACCTTGATGAAAAAATTATCTAAATGACTGCGCCTCAAACGTTTGCTTTGTTTCATTCCGTCGCTGCGGAATGTTTAACGCTGTTATAAATTCATGAGATCCGCGCGAGTGTCCACATCAAGAGAAAATTACGTTTGTGTAAAGTGGATTTTAACTGAGAAGTATTTACGCTTCTATTGTATGTTCAGGTATTATTAAAAAAAAGTCATATATAAGTTATGATGCTTGAACATAGAGTAGTTACGGTAAGCAGCTAAAGAGCCAGTTATTAATAGCTTTAACAAACGAATGCCTAAAAATTAACTATCTCGAAAGACAATAAATAATTAGCTAACTAGGAGTTCTGATGAAATTGACTTCAAGGAACTTAAATTGTCTTTGACCTGAAAAAAAAATTAATATCTTATTTCTTATAAAAAATCATCTTCCAAATTTTTATATTCACATGCTTGCAGTCGGGCAAGGTCAGCCAGGTCAGGCCTCTCCTAGCTTTACTATACCACCAATTTATACGTCATCGATTTGTGCTGCAAAAGTAATAACCAGCAATACTATTTCATTTTTGTATCATAAATGTTACCCTACATTAATTTATCATCTAACACGCTAAAAAACCGTAGCATACCTTTCACATTTATGATGACTTTTAGACTCATTTTTCTTTAAATTTGCAAATTATCACAGTGTTGTTATGCTTATCATATGGACAACAACAACCGTATTAAAATGTCGGTAATAATTATTTTACTATAAATGGGCAAACGAAGGGTTGGTGCAGATGCGTTTCCGCTATTAAGGAAGCAGTATGCTGTTGTATCGTGTCTATATGTTGTTCATGAACTACTTAATCGACGGTCCAGGTAGATTAGATTCGATCATTTCACTATGTTGTCATAGTGGTACCATCGACTACGTCGTTAGAAATACTGCAGGTGACGATCATTCCAGTAGGAAGTTGTGCGAGTCAGGAACTTTACACAGAACCTACCGTGGAATCCCCGACACTGCATGGTATTTAGATTCTATAGAGTTGAGCGTTAGCTAAATTCAACGGTAGGAATTGTTACAAACACTTCTTTGGAACATGCTTTACGGCTAAGATGGTAGAATCTTCGTGGGTTAGAGGTATAATCAGGTGATGAACAGAGAATAAATCAAAATAAATAGTCATATACTCATAGTTTTATAAATATATGTATTTACGTTGTATATTTGTCATCACGTATTTGTGCTAAGGAGTGTAAAAAAAGAACACATTTTTGGAATTTATACAGAAAAATTGCGGCCGCGTTCTAGTTTTAAAACTTGAAACAATAGAAAAGGCAGCGCAGCTTGCGCAATGTTCCCACCACAATAACAGACCAGTTAGACTTACCACATTAAATTCACTTATATCTAAAAAGGGCTCCGACGGTACTAGCGTACGACGTGACCTGATTTTATTTTGAACAAAAACAGTCCCTTGGGTACGAGGCTTTTTTACTATGTTGATTACATGCGCAGATACGGTTGCTTTTAAATACTTATTAATAATATTTATATCACACCATTTCCCTTTAAACCTAATGCTTGTATCATAATCAAGCTCGTATCTGTGAACTAAGTACCGTATATTATACAAAATTTAGTAATTAATTCCTGAATTAATTACTATAATTTTGTATAATATACGGTACTTATGTATGGCCTGCCAAGTGACTAGTAATATAAAATCATATTGTTAGAAATACGTTACTAATGTTATAAATAATACTAATGTTAGAAATACAGAACGATAAGATACTTTATATTAGAAAAGTCCACTTTCAAATAAAATCTTTTAAGACATATCGTATATAGCAAGTAATAAACATTGAACATTTCTCTCGGAGCTGTAATTGCAACGTCTGTTTGCTCCAATAAACTTTCTTATTGGAAAGCTGTCACAAGTTTCATGGGCTGACGGCGGCGGAGATGTCGAGCCTACTGATCTAAATATTTGAAACGTTCCGTTTCCTATGTTTGACGAACTGAAATACTTTGTATAGTCTAAATAAGACAGTGAATCAAGAAATACAAATATCCCCCATATTTGTAAAGTTTGAGTTTCTGCACTTGTATGGAACCACAATTCATACCTTTAAAATAATAAAAAAATATTCAATGATCACCATTATCATCAATATAATTTCTATACCGCTGGACAGAGATATTCTCAAAGACTCAAACAAATGTTGTTTGCGATTAGCAAATCTAGCAAACTTCGTCATATCATCTCCTTGCCCTGTTTCCACTTTACGTGGGGTCGGCACAACAGGTTTTCGTCTTCCAAATCGATCTGCTACCCGTCATTTCAATCGTCACTCCAATCTTGAATATGTCACCTTTCACCTCATCATGTGATTGTTTCCATCCATCTCAACATTCGCAATTCTACCGCATGCACTCCATTTTCATCCCTACTTTTAACTGGCCAACACTCTGATCCATACATTATGACAGGTTTTACGATGCTTTTCTAAATTTTCCACTTTATTTTATGGGAAACTCGTGGGTCCCAACACATGTTAAACAAACTTCTCATATGCGGTCTTTCATTAACTTATAGCTGTTTTCAAGTGATGGGCAGCAGTTTGGTTTTCCTACTATAACTTACAGTCTAAGAGTCACCACCACCCTAAATTGTAAATACATAGGCTCGCAAACATTGACTTTGTGTTGTTTAGCTAAATTCACTATCAAAACATCACACCTCCTATCG
>DWTW01003154.1:0-10249 GCA_018246275.1 Papilio slateri
GACCTACCTTGACTGGCACCGACTCCGAAATATGAATTAAGAATTTATTTTTATATTCCATTGTGTAAAATTACTCTTACTTCTAATTACGTAAAATTATTTTTTACTTTCTAGGGCATTTATGTTTTTTTGAAGTCGGTTATGTTTTTTTTTGTTCAATTTTATTTATTGATATTTTTTTCACACGTTAGGTTACATTATAGAAGTTTTTATAGGGATCCCTAACTTTTTAAAAATATTCTATAGCCTATATTCATCAGGGATAATGTAGGTTTCTAATGGTGAAAGAATTTTTCAAATCGATCCAGTAGTTTTAGAGCCTATTCAATTCAAACAAACAATCAAATCTTTCCTCTTTATAATATTAGTTTAGATAAACAAACGAACAATTTTAATACTCTATGTGTTATAATGTGAATGGAAAGCCTAAGGAACAGACTTCATATTACGTGCACGCTGGTCTCTTGGCGTATTTAAACGTTTTCGTTGGTAAGATGCGGAGAAAGGTAAAATGCATTTTAGAGCAAATCGCCGTCAATAGATAATAAATTCACTACGAAATCTTACTAAAACCTAATATTTCTGTGACAATGCTACATGTCATTATTTGAATTCTAAGTAGGTATGTTTGTAGGATGACAGAAGCAGTGCGAAGCGAGTGTATTTTATAATCCTAACATTTGGGGCGTGTACAAGATTATAGGCCTCATTATCATCTCTATACTGGGGTGGCTCACGAACAAAGCTGTTGACAAAATCAATATAAATTAAATCTCATTCGTTGAATGAGTTAGTGATTGAGTTAACATAGATTGAATTAAACATGGCGGCTAACGACCGGCAACCGGCGACCGTCGACCGGCGATCGAATGAAAGACAGAGCACGCGTTAATCGAATGCAAACAAAGCAGCGGGATGAGCTTGTAAAATAACTTAATTGTTACAAATTAAACACGGCTTTGATTGCTCTGAAATCCACTTTCGTTGGAAATTTAAATAAACTGAAATTTATAATGATTCATTTTTGTAGATAAACACCGGTACTGTTCTTTCGGTGACGTGAACGACATATTTGTCATTCTAGAAATTATTTCGCGTTAGTGTCGAAATAAATTTTAGGATGGACGAAGAATTTTCGCGTTTAAAACATCCTGACAAAAGACTATCGGTTGAATCTTTGAACGTTCGCATGGAAAAAGGGTCCAAAGATAAACTCAAAACAATTTGTTACCGGCTTCAAATATTAAAGAGCAGAAGTTTATTCAATTTCAACACGTTTCCCATTCGAAAAGTTTAAGATAGTTAAAATTAAAGTACTACAATAAAAACAATGATAGCGAAATAGTAATTTACTTTAAAGTTTGTGACTTTGGATAACGTAGTAGGAAAACGGAATGCAGAAGTTATGGTCCCGTTCTCGTCGGCACCCTTTAGGGTCGTGGCACTTCCACGATCGAACACACAGCTGATTATAATTACTGCATTTGACTAATGTGTATTGGTGCCATGGAGCAGGAAGACTCCTGTCTATTTCCTGGACACTCCTGTCTTATATGACGTTCCTGAAAGAATGAGTTGAATTTTAGTTTTTGTATAAGAAAAATCTTGGTATTTCACAGCAAGGATTTAACAAAAGGCGCGTGGATCGAAACGCAATAAAAAGCCAACTGCCATTTGTAAGCAATTAGTGCTGGAATCGCCGAACGACAACAACTTAAAATAAAAAAAAAAAAACATTTTTACTGAATTAACGATTTTTTTTACGGAACGTTTTTTTATTACATTTAATTTGACCTGAGCTTAGATATTTTCAGTTTCTAAGATAAGTAGGGAACTACGCTCAAGGGTTGATGTTGCCGTCAGTTTGAGACGTCCGTCAGGTTCAGCCCTACATAAATATATTTCTCTGTTTCTTTTACTTCTTATCATAAGCAAGTCTGAACACATCAATATTTTCTTATTCAAACTGATCGAATATTTATTTCTGTTTTAAAAACGCTTAGCGAAAAAAAAGGGATGGGGGAGAGACGCATCCTTCTTTTTTATATACACGTGTTGACATATGTTTAAACTGAAACATAATTTCATTGTGTCTACATCAGAAGAACTTTGCAATGTCTTCATAATAAATCCTTCTTCAATAAAAGCGACGGGTCAGAGGTCGTCGAGAGATTTCAAAATGAAAACTAAACGAGAACTGAAGAATATTTCTTTTAAATTAGATAGCAATTGGAAGTTTGAAAAGAGAAAACACAAATGTAAATTTAAATTGTAATTAGAAACTGAAATAAGGTCGATTTAAGTGGTTCAATTTAACAAACATTTTTAATAGTTTTATTATTATTACTACTGATAGTCAGGTATAGTTCATAGGCAGCACAGTTAGGTTCCGATGTGATATACACTTCGTCGATCATGAAAATGTTCTGTGCATATAATGACGATGAAACTAATATGAATACGGAGGCTCATCTCTTCATATCACGTCTCCACGAGAAGAATGTAACAGGGTTGTGTATTTAAAATGTAATACTACAATACAATTGCTGCAAACCAAAGGTTTTTCATAAAAACTTCCACGAGAGTTGTCTTGTAACTTTATGAAAATACTCATTCTATTATTCATTTTACAAAAGTAAATAAATAATTATACTCTCACGCCCGTAATGCAGAGAGGTAGGCAGAGATACGTACGGATTTCTATTCGGCACAATCCTGGCACACCTCTCTCGCTTCATCTCCATCCATACATCTACGCATACATGCTCGTCGGTTACGGGTACTCCTTATATCGACTTTCCTTAGTAATGGTTAGTGCTTTCTAACACATAATATCCTCCGGGAGCCAAGTCGGCGACGCGGCTCGCCACCCGTCACGTTCCATCTCCCGGAAGGGCGAAAAGTGGATTGCGGAGGCCCGTTCGGCCAACCTGAATGTTTGTGGAGGAATGAGTTGTGAAAACTGTTATCTTGCAAAAGTCAGTGGCAGTATTGCCAGGGGACGTCCCAGAAGATTTTATATCGATCAGATTAGTGTACATATTTACGATCAAGCAATTCAATTGAACCTGGCACAGCAAATATGCTCATTTTTGCCTTTCACTATCATAAAACTGAGATGTAGCAAAGTGTCTCCCGCATAAAACTTTGAAGTATGACCCCCTTCATACTTCAAAGTTTTATGTGTTATGACTCCAAAGAAGTCCAATATTGACTTGGACAACAATATTTGGCCCAAGTCTTTGCCCTGAAATTAAAAAAAAAAGTGAAAAGTTATAAGAATGAAGTGTAAGAATCCCAATCATATAAAAAAACAAAAACACACCACAAAAACTTGTTGTCACTACTACTTAATAATTGTTGTTTGCTTTCCTGGCTTAGGTCTGGTTTGTTAATAACTAAACTTTAAGTAGAAATAAAATTAAATAAAATCACGTCCTGAATTACAAAATCTAAGGAGAGAATTGCAAACGAGACAAGTGTCAAAGTGCCAGTCAAAATGCCTATTTGTCGCTTAATGTATATGTCTATGTGTGCAGGCAAAACTTATTCTATGCAAGACGACTAACCCTGGGGTAGTGCAATGCACGCTTAATATCCATTTAAGACAACATAATAGCGGTGGGTTAAAGCGGGTTTTTTGAGTAACGAAACAAAACTGTCTATCAAAAATCAATAGCGGTTTTTGAATCACTCTATTTTAATAGCGGCTTTATTACATTGTTTCACTGAACGAAACGTCGAAAAACGTAACGAATAAAAGATTGTTTCCGTTTCACAAGAAAGCTATATTGTTGTGTTCCGATTTTAAATGCAAAAGTAATATAAGTATATAGGTTCGTGGGAAAGAGACAATACGATAAGGGCAACCCGGGGCCCACGGGCCGTATGCGGCCCGAAAACATATTTTGTGCGGCCCGCGGAGGGTTTTACGACACGGATGTTTAGCAATAAAACATACGTAGAATAACACGAGCGATAATTGAAATATACCGTATCTAGGTATATATATAAGTAATGGAGTTCACTTTAAACCTTTTTCTACTTTGTAATGTTGAATTGATATTATTAAAATGTATGTATAAATATATTTGTTTTGATTTATTTATCAATAAAAAATGTAACTATGGATTTTCTAAAATATTAATCAACCGTCTAACTTACCAATAAATCTATCAAAATTTAATCCTCTGTTATCGAAGTAAAAATTCAGGTTTGCTATTGTTATCAATACAAATTGATTACAATTTCAAATTGAATTTATTAAGTACTAAATTTCACAGACAATTCGACCTGATCGAGTTTTTAAGCTGAGTAAATATTGAAGTAGTATAGTAAATAGTGGCAATATTTAATTTCTCTATGGTATAGACGCATATAAACTCTTGATTTTCAATTGTCACAATCTGTTTTCGTAGAAATCGCTCGGGCTTGTGGTCGCCATTGTACTTGCTCCGCGTTTAATTTTTTGATTACACTTTAATTAGCTGTTGTGTTTATTTCGTTTTCAGCAGTTTTGTTTGTTGTATGGGGTAATTTATTCCTATGTCATGGGTAAGTTGTTTCAATCTGTACGATTCCTTATTTAAGACAAATGAAGTTCGTCATAATTGTATCCTATATTAATTTTCAGATTTTGATTTAGAGACCTTATTTAAGGAATTGAAAATGAATTGGCTAAATAAACCTGCCCCAGTTCTTGACGTTCCGAATGGAGTAAGTAACTTTTTTAAATATTTTTTGTAGCCAGTTTATAATAAGGCACTAATCAGGGCCAAGAAGATTCGAAAAGACTGACCTTCCATCCATTCTTAGATCTCATCCATTTTTTCTGGTGCCATCTAAATCTCACAGTTAACAAACATACTATTATTAAAATGCAAGTAGATTAAATAAAGTGTAACGAAAAGGTTTTTTCATGGTTAGCTTGCTGAGGGAGCAAGGAGATTTTTAGTTATTGTTAAAGCAATTTAGGAATTCTTGTATTTACAACTATACTACAAGGTTACCGAAAAGGGCACAACTAACATTTTGTAAATCAATATTTAGAAAAAAGTTAAAGTTGATATTCTCAATGAGTAAATCCATTGATGTAGATTTGTTAGTTCTTAGTTATGGGTACTCTTAATACCGTCCTTTAGTATGTCACTAATCTGGTTGGTATAAGTTCACACTTTGTCACTTTTTACAATAAATATATAAATATTAATACTATATATTTTTGAAAATGTGGTTCATATAAATATTTAAGATATTTTGCTAAGTAGCTTAAAATTAACTAAAATCTGTAATTTACCTCTGAAAAGGCACAAAAATCCAAATGTGACTTATCAATGTAACATTTTGCATAAAAATATAAAACAATACAATAAAAAGGTTTCACCTATTCAACTGTGCCATCTTTTAAATATTTGTTAAGGTATGAGTAGTAGTATTAGTAAATATCAAATAAAAGAGCAGATAAGTCAACACACGCACGGTGTACTTTAACCTTATAGTATTTTTGTATATCTTGTTCTTAATGTACATTACATTCTCAGTAACACTGCAGTATACTTTGTCCAACCATTTAACGATTTTGATGAAAGCATGCCTATGAAGTACTTTAATAATTGAAGTGATGTACCATTGTGAATAATGTAATACTACTACAATTTTTACTTTAAATTAAACATTTTTATTTGTATATAATTATTAAGAAAAAGTAATTAAACATTTAGATGAAGTGAAATAAAACAACAAACATCCTGTTTTTTAAATTAGAAACTGTTTGCATCAGCTTCTTCTTGAAACTGAAATCATCATTTGATTCTTCTGTAACATTAAATTATTAAGTCAGCTGTCAAAAGTTAAATAAACAGTTGGACGGGATATGATTGTTGTAGTTGGAAAGAGATTTGTTAAGAGCCTTATGTAATTTTTTTCAGACAACTAAACGAAAAAAAATGATAGATGAGCAAAGAAAGAGCGCTCGTCTGTCTGAACACGATGCGCATAGGGATTTACCGCACTTAAAAGTACCTCAAGAATTGATTAAAAAATCTAGAAAAGATGAAAGAATAGCTAGATATTTAAAATGGAAGTCAGAGAAAGAAGAAAGAAAGAAAATTGAAAAGACTCTGAAGAAGCAACCATTCCTGGTAGGGATTTACCCACTTCCCTTGAAGTATACCCCACCACCACCACTTGTTCCTAAATTAAAAGCAACAACTTGTGGCCCAATCACACGCTCTCGAGCGAAAAAAATACAAGAAAGACTTGAAACTAGAACATTCTTTGATTCAAATTTAAAGCCTAATCTGAAATTTGTAAGGGAAGACCCGCTTCTGCCTCCATTGAAGCAAAATAAGAAAACAGAAAAAAAATTAAATACAAAAACTAATGCACTCAAACAGGCTGATTCAAATAGTGTTTTCACTTTTGGCATAGAAATGATATGGAGAAATGGTATGAGACAAGAAGATGTGAATAAGGATGAAATAAATGGTATGCTGTAACTTTTTTTTATTTATTATTAAGGTGCTATTTTCATGCTATGCCATCTTGTCCGATGGATGTGCTATGTGTGGGAACCTTTATGTCATTATATTAAGTTGTAATGATATGATGTCCTCATAATGTGCACATTGTATTTAGCTTTGTTGATACTTTTTCCTTTTTTATGGAAGGTTATAAGTTCTGTGTGCACATGGACAAATATCTTTATGTGGAAGACAACAGAATATTGACTTTTTCAATAGTCTGTGTTTATATTTATTTTTATTTTTTTCTAGGTACCTTGGTGGATAACACTTGTGTTTTTTACACAAGTTCCAATGTCAGAATACAGTTAAAATCAGAGGTGGGGCACATTAATAAGTTGTGCAAAGAATGGGAGGAAGTCTCCACTCCACTAGTGATGCAGCCTGAGGGTGCACAGGTAATATTAAGCTAGATGAAGCTAACATTGATTTAATTTTTATTTTTTTAATTTAATTGTCAGATCATATTATACACAACTATGCATTGAGGTTTTGTAATAATTCTGGCTTATTCATTTTGTTTGAATGTTTTCTTCATTATTTTACAGAATTGCGCGTCATCAGAAATGCTACCAACATCAACCATAGGAGATTCGGAAAAAAACGAAGTGAAGTTATAAGACCTCTCCGTATTTGTCCACATAAAGTATTATTAATTCTGCATTCTGTGTAATAAATGAGGTGCCGCTTGCCCCATCAAATGGACGTGTCTAGGGTCAATTAGAACTAATGTAATAAATTATTTCCAACTTTTAAGTAAAACTTATTTTGAATTAAGCTAAAATCACTAATGCAGGTATATACAACCGGAGTAAAATCACCATTGTTGCCTAGTAACTTATAGTCAGTCTTCCAATGCATACTACATTTCCGGACACTGTATAAAATAAAAATACCAAAGTGCCTGTAATTTTCTTGTGATATTATTATGTAATGATAAGTGACGAGTGATAAATGATCTATATAACTATAAATGAATAAGTGATAAATGAATCCTAGATAATTTTAATTAAATTGAATTAAATAGTTAAATGCAATTTTTTTAATTTCTTTTAATTTTCCCATGTACAATAAACACTTGTCAATGCTGTATCTATATATTTATCTGAAGCATGGCATCGGTTTCCCTCATGGAAAGTAAGTAAACTAATAGAGACACGGCAAAGGAATTTGAGAGAAGGGCTCTGCTGCTGCCTTAGAGTCATTTGACGGTTCCTTAATTATGTTTCAGTGGTAACACATGAGGGAGGGAGTATTGTATGAAATTAAAGAGATAGGGCTAAGAATCCAACAAAATTGAATAACTACTGTTCATTTTAGAAGAGAAATATATATCCTTTTATATCCTTGAAAATATTATATACTTGATTCAGATATGTTGTATTTTGTAAATATGCCTTTAATCACACCGAAAATAATTACACAAGTGAGTTGGGTGAGCTGCGACAGATGAAGAAATGGAGGTCACATGTGGAAAGAAGTGTAGGATACCCTCATTCCAGATGTTCATCGAGAAAAGTAAGCTAGGACCATTTATTTTTTATTGATGGTATTATAACAACTTGTTAAAATGATATATTTATTAGGCTATTGAACTATTATATTGAAATATTATTTTAAAACGCCGAAGGCTATATTTTAATATAACTCGAAAAAGCGCGAGATTGGAGTATATTGATTAAGTGACGAAAACCTAAACCCATTGTGACCAAGTGTGGTATTTTGAATTTCCCGCCCTCTCATTGAACGGGTCACGTAATATAGATACGTTCTCTTATAAATACATTTTACCAGGCGGTTTTGGTATTCAGTTCACCATTTCCTGCACAATTCAAGAGTAATGTTCAACGCACGTGTACTAGGCAATTGACAAAAGAAAGGCTGATGTGTGAAGTGTTTGGACTGATGTAAATGTTTTTACAGTTTGAGGAAATATTTCGTCGGATTAGTAGCCATACAAGGTAAATAATAGAAGATAAATCAACAAAAACTTCTGCAAATATGTTAAAAGTAAAGGAGCGGAAAAATATATCGAATAAGTACTTTCTGACTATTACAGTGTAAATCATACTTGTCTGTTCTTTTTAGTTTCCATGAACTAACTGGTAAATGTTGGTCAGATAAAGAGCTTAAGTTGCCTTGGAAGCCCATAAAAATGTCTTCCAAATCTCGGCTATCGGCATATAACAGGAAGTAAGCAAAGACAGGGGGAGGTCCAAAACCACCATCCATTGTATTTTTGTTTATTTCTTTTAGATTCCACTTACAGCTACCACAAAAGAAACATTTATGGACTCTATACCTGACCCTAGTCAAGAAACATCTATGGTAATAAATATGGAAAATCCAGGATACATTGATGTGGAGATGCAAGGTGAGTTACCATAACTGCAGTTGTAAATTATGTAAATAAAGCTATATATTATGTACTATAAATTTATTAGTAATTATTATTCTTCTCAGTAGTCTTTCTGTGTCATTATAAAAATTGTATTTTAGCAGCACTCAATAAAATAACTGAAATTACAGAATGCAACGGTAAAACTAGAAATGAAACCATTATTACAAGTAAGAAAAAAAAGCAAGACAATACAAAACAGGCATATATTACATTGAAAAGCAAACAAGGTTACTTATTACCAATTTATATTTACAAATTATTATATTAATAAATTTTACAAATAATTTTGTCATACAGGGCTGAAGAAAATCAACGGGCAATAATTAAAACACACATCTTTCACAGAAATACAATTAGTATCATGGAAGTGGAATATTATAAAATAAGAATCTACGAGCTACAAATAAAAAAAGATAGAGCTTGAAATAGCTTGATTAGAAAAAAAAGATTAATGGAACCCGCTGAAAAATAAACACGTAAGAAATATTTTACACTTAACTTTTATTGATACTGCTCGGGACATGTGCACTTTCTCTAATTACTTCCGACAACTCAATACTGGGTGGGCCTAGCACAGGTTCTGCTAAAGTATATAATATACAATCAAGTATTTTTACACAACAAAAGTGTAAAAGAACCAAACTTTTTTGTTACTGTCTAAAACACTAATGTGTATATATGTAATAAATTTTTTATCTATTTACTTTTTCTGAAAAAAAAAAGCTCTGTCCTTTTGTGGACCTCTAACGTAGTGTAGTGGAACAATCCACTATCACTGATCATCATGAAATATTGTTACATGTACTTATGAGTGTGGATTTGTACCCACAAGGATAAGTTAGAAATGCAGTATTGTACTTACATTTTAATAAATAAATATATTCAAATATGTGAATAAGCAATATGATGACCACACTGCTATCCGTTGCCAGTTTTGCCTGTTCTTGTGGCCATCTAAATTAAAACTATCAGGTTTTGTTTTACTGTGTAAAGATATCTATCTATAAATATACTAATTATGGAATAATTCTTTTCAGGTACCAAATGCGGAGAAACAATGTTTTGATTAATTCTATTTTATAAGGCTGATTTGTTATAAAATCTACATCAATAAAATGTTCTCAATTACTTGGCAGCTAATAAATACCTAGTTAGAGAAGATGTTATACATATTTGACATAAATATTAATTAATTAATTATTAAAGTTACTTACATGCAGCAATAAAGGTTTATTTTTTTGATTATTGCGTCACCTTTTAAACAAATTTATAGATCCTACTCTACAATAAACTACTGACACATATATGTTTAGAAAAAGACATTCTT
>DWTW01003155.1:0-10249 GCA_018246275.1 Papilio slateri
GGGTGTGGGCGGCGGGAAGCGGAGGCAAGTGGGGTAGCGAGCCGGAAACGCCTGTGCCGGATCGTTCCGCGCACCTGTGAGAATGTTTGCTATTTGTACAATGTTTCCTTTCGGCGCAACACGCCGAATGGAGAGCATCGCCTTGTAACTGCGCGCATTAGTTATATCTTAATTACTCCCTCGCCTGCCACCTACGACAATACCGGTTCCGTTCGACTGTTATCGAAGGACGCTCTAGAGTCGCTGAAAAACGACTGGGTGGATTCGTACGAAACTCATTTACATATCTACTCGTGTCTCGATGCAGGTGTCAGTACAGCGAGCGATGAACGGCGCACAAAACAAATGAACTGTTAAACGGTGACGTAACAATAACTTTGACAAAATGAAAAACAGTGAAGAGTGTTTAGACTCAAATACAAACTTATAATAAAAAGTGTGTGATATTATTAAAGTTATTCAAAAGTAGATATTTATAATTTGTGTATAACTCAATTTATATTAAACAAAAGGTAAAACAATTATTGCAAATATAAATAACAGTGATAAAAGACGATAAATTAAAACAGAAGAGATATTCGTGAACCCACCGTCGGATACCGTATTGGACTCTAGGGCCAGCTGAACTCTCGTCACGGCGACGGTGGCCATCGCAGGCATGGGAATCAAAGTCATGATGAAAGCTTTCAATAAGCCAAAAGGTAAGTCTTGCATACGCCAAATCTCCAAAACTACCACTACTCTGCTCGATTACTATTACACAAATAATTCAAGTGAATATAATTCAAGCGTGGCTTGTAAGAAAATATTTAACATTTTGCTTCTGACTTTATTTTTATTTGTATTGTACATATTATTTTTTCAAAATTTACATCGAAAATAATTCAATTAGTTATACAGAGCTATTCATAAGGAATATAAAACAACGTTTCTTTTTTGAAACAAACGCATCCGTCACTGATAGGAGGGAAGATAACCAAATACTAAAACAGAGTACTCTTTTATCTAGAAGTTTGTAACTGACGTGACAAAATTGACGGCAAACGTCAAACACGATCCCGAAATCCAATTCCGTTCGGTGCCATCAATCACGAGCAACCTTCGCAGCGAGTGCGCCGCTAGCTGGTATATCAAATTTGCAACAGCATTTGTCGGTTGTGAAAAAGCGCGTGTATCATCCTTCGAGTGACGCAACACTCTCGGTTTCGCGTGCACTTGCCCCGAATGTGAAGCAGCCGTGACGTTGGAAAAATATGGAAACGTTAGTTTTCTGATGCGTATCATTTGGTCGAAGACGCCTCGTAGATTCGTGTAATACTTTTGTAATATATGCTTTTCTTACAATTGCTTGTGGCAATTTAATTTGGCCCCGTATTTGTCGACTATTATATAATCTATAGTTAGTGGGATGGCTTGCGTGCAAAAGTGTAAATCGAATTAGCTCATTTTTAAATTATATTCGCATACTTGATTAAAAAACGATATTGTTTACTAACTATTACTAGATGGTAAACTGGTTTTTTGTATTTTATTCGTATTTTTTTTATTCTGAAAGCGTTTTCACGCTGACTCGCGAGATTTTATATTCCAAAATTACGTCATGGGAAAACGTGTCATATGGCAAAAACTCAGATAATATCACAGCATCCAAAGAAGATTATTATAACAAAAAGTTTCGAAAGATAATCCATTTGACTTGTTTCAACTGTGGATTTGGTCACCAATTCAGATAACCTTTGAACACTCGTGCACCCCGCGTACGTATCGTGCAACCCGCGTACAGTATCGTGCAACATGATTAGAACAATTTAGTTTTTGTCTCATCAGCCGTTAAATTGGCCAGCTGATATCTACTTATGCATCATTAAAAGATGAGACGATTTTGTGAGTCCACCTGTTTGGTAAGATCGCGTGCCCGCGCGCATCTTAGGGCGAGCGTTGTGCAACGGCAGTTATTACCGTAATTATGACTTACTCGCGCTGCTCTGATGATCTTGAAAGTGAAGACCTTGCGTACGTGTCGTAAGTAAGGTGTTATTATTGTTCACGAAGATTGTTTGTACACAAAGAAAGAAAGGTGTAATACAACAGTTCTTTACTTATCAAACCTTCCAAATAGACATAAAGTAAGAGATCAAAGCTATGTTTTTTTTTTATTTTTATTCTACTAGTAGTGTTCACTTATACTTTAATTAACTTCGAACGGATTGAAGGGTTGTCCGAAAAATTACAAAAGCTTTGACCTTCACTACTTGATTATGTTACTAGTTGTAATGATATCCATTTTGATTGATAATGCAAAAGTAAGTACTCAAAGTCTAAAATAAAAGCGTTGACTTTGATAGACTATAAAGTCTCTATAAAACAAAGACTCTATAGAACAAACAATAAACTAAAAGCTGACAACTATAGTCTAACATTTGGAGTGTTGTCGTATTCGAAGTAATAACACGACAATTGAAGGATATAACAAAGAAGCCAGCAGCGGCACTAGATACGGCAGCTAACAACCGAGCGCAGCGGCGCGGGGGCGTCCATTCACGCCGCTGATTGGCCCATCCGGTGCGCGCTCAATGAGATGATGCGCCCGCGCCGCTGTCATTGAGCAAAGGTCCCTCGCCTACGTCCGCGGCCCGCTACGGATTTATACCACATTAATATATCTCTATTATTGTACGCTTCATGATGACGGGTCTCAAGAATGTTGCAGCGGCTTCACCTGATAAATAACCATGTTATGATCACCGGGAAGTGTTAAAATGAATTCCACAAAGATTCAATTGAATTGGATGGAAATGTAAACCTGAACATAGAACAAATTAAAGATAGAAACGCTTCTGTCCGTGGAGTGAAATCATCTATTATTCGCCATTTACAAAATTTCAAATGCACCAAAAGATCGGTGTTGTTAAATAGAGAACAACAAACGACAACATCAATGCTTTACAGACATCGTGTGAATGCAGAAGTCACGTTTCATTTAATTAAACGTAAAGCTCTCGTTAATTCATTTTATGCTTCAGTGGGTAAAAAACCGTTTGAAATAACACTTTTACCGCATTATGACTACACCCTTCTGCATGCATGAATGACGGCGCGAACCCGCCGGTGATACGGGCGTCTAAATGGTCAATTTTTAAACGACTCGTCTAATGGATGGATTATGGCGGTCGTGAGAAAACTTAATGCCTAAATTAAAAACCTACACCTTTACATTATTATGCTTTTATATGGTTATTTACTTCAGATCTTCCCGTGAAATATGCAAAAGGCTTTTACTAATTCAAGACCAATTGTTAGGCTTACCACCTGTTACGGTAGTCTGAATAAGCACTTGTACAAAACCCATATCTTCAGTTCTAAGCTTTTGTTATTAAAAATAACTTTCCTAATATCCTGTATAAAACATGATTCTAGTAATCTAATTATATTTTTAATTGCAAAATAACTCTGCTGTGGAAGACGATTTAAATGCGAAGCAGTGCACGCGCCGCTGACGTCACGCGACGTTCCAACTTCAAACGGCGAACAATGGCGGCGGTAAAAATGGCGCGAGCTTTTGTTGCTGCTCGCTATTGTACCGCAGCGGCGGTGTCAGAGGTAAACACACTCGATGTAACAGACTTTATTACGTTAAACGCATTCATAAAAGCCTCTTCACAGATGACGAATGAGTCCAAGAATCATGTTGACATAAGTCTAGTCTTTAGTGAGATAAACCTGGCCATATATAGAAAAAAGACTAAAAAAACTACAATCACAAGCTCGCCACTTGGCTTTTGTAAAATTTGGTGTGAAACGTGTAGCTTTGGTATTGTCGAAGGCCGGATTCACTTATGTAGAATTGCACTACCTTAGCCCTCACATATGGGAAGTTCCATTAAACCACTAATTGGTATATTTAGAGCACGAGCTTTGTCTACTTCTGCCACGTTTTAATCAAGAGCATTTATTACAAAACTATTGCCATAATAATCTCCATACGGAGGTATATCACTATTTAATTGGAGTCCAACAGTTATGTCCAACTGGAAATCTGAAACAATAAATGGCGTAAGTAGATTTCAATAGATCATTAATATCTATAAAACTCAATCATGACATTCTTGAGTTTTTTGTTTCATATCTAAATGACCAAAAATCTTATCATGAAAAATAATTTATAACAGACCAAGCAAATTATCAACACAATCTAAAACCAACACAACGTGAAATAACAAAGCCAACACACTTGTCCGGTCGTAAAGGTACGACTACGAGCGCAACAAGTGTCGGCCGTAACGCTCCCTCTGCGGCCGAACGCCACCTGTTGCCTCGCGGACCGCATTTACATTTCAAGTGCACACGCACGCAAACCTCGCGATATCACGCTCATATTACAAGCAAATAATTTTTATTAGAATACCCTACGTGCTTTTAAAAGATAATTAGCTTCAACACAAATTTATAGTAATTAAAACGAATATATATTGTTAGGACTAAAAAGATGAAATTACAAATAGATCGATGACTGTCGAGTATAACATGTCTTCGAACATGAACCACACAAACTAGACAAATCCTATAGTAATACTAGAAACAACTACTATTTTACTCGAATCTCCTCGCCTGTCAAATCCTCTTCCCGTCCCATCATTTCTTTATTAGGGAAGGGGAAAAGGACTAGAGTTAGGTCTCCGGCACCTCTACTACGCGCCTGTCTTCTGTGAGGTCTTGGTATTTCACCGGTCGAGCCGGCCCTACAGTGCAACGGATGTTATTGTTGCGGGCTCTACCACTGTTATTGTATCTCTCTCTCTACCACTGTTTAATAAATGGTCTTAGACTACTTAGCTCATCTATATCTCTGTTATATGATCCTTGAAGTTTATTTCTATTAAAAAAAGGAAAACGTTTTACATTTAACAACAATCTCAATACATATGTATTTTACACTGAAAGAGTATATTGATTTATATCTATAATTTTTAATTAAACCTTGTTAAATAAAACATAAACTAGTCGTACAGATTTCTATTTAGATGTAATCGAAAAATGGCCACATTAGTCGCAGAAGTTAAATCTTTCTTAAAAAACCTGTATAATATATACTAAAAAGCCTTACAACGGTTCTCCTAAAGTTGCTAGCATTATTAATTAACATTATTAAAAAAATACAAATTAAGTTAGTTAATAAAATCAAAAGCTTGTCTTAAAAACCTGTCAAGGCTGTGCAACGTCCTAGTGTTATTCGAAGATGGTGGGAATCGGCCGGGCGCATCTCCGGCCTATTGTGCCGTTATCCATTCCATTCACGATTAGACGCACGCTGACATTGTTTTAAAATTTACTAATAGCTAAAAACAGGCCACGTCTTTTCCTCCAAAATCTATCGTCAACAGTCTTCGACAGTTTCAAGCTATCGGGACTAAATCGCAGAATTCTAAAATCTCTAAAAGAGACACGAATAACTTACAGAAAATAATATATTTCTCTTTTTAACTTAACGCAAGTTTAATTATACATATATTGGACTAGATATAAAATAATCTTTTGATACTAAGGAATTGAATTTTCATCAATATCTCTTTTTTCTGTCTATTATTCAGTCACAATCGCAATAAGTTTTTCGAATCCTTGTGAAAAATCTCTTGCTACAAATTGTGCTTCTATGACAAAAAACTAGCCCTCTGTTTGCCTGTAGCTATGATATATAGATTTTTATCTCTGTTTACCTTAGTTGGATTGAAAACCCTGGTCTATTTAAAACAAAATTGTAAAATTGAAATATTATTTTACAATGATTCTTCGGAATTGTTTACAACGTTTACAAGATAAAAGTGTGTGCATTACCAAACGGTTGTTATATCCACGATACCTCTGTATTATGGAAGAATACGACCATCATGAAAATGATCATCAATACCAAGTACGATGTTTGCAATGCAGTAGTGAGGCTCAGACTGTACAGGCGGATGGTACTCATCGGAAACGATGCGACAATTAAACCGAAATCACTCCGCTCTAATTACTGTAATTACAGAAACGGAAACCGCTTTACAACAACTTTTTTGTTTTCGTTTCATCTCGATAAATTTTGATATATTACAAATAAATAAATGTCACCGCGAATTCAACACTTCCTCTATTTAACAAACAGCTGCGTACAATTCGCCTACGACTCTAAATTCACAATGATGAATGAACTCTGTTTAAAATTACTTCACGACATAAAATCTAAGAAATTTTATTTTTTTTGTCTTTTTACTTAAGTCAACGTATATAAAGAAACAAGAAATCAACGAGTATGTAAATAATGGAGCTATGTATAAATTAAATAGTTCCAGTAATTCACCAGATGCAAGTATGTCTTGTCATTCATTATTTATTCATCAAAGCAATTACACACATCTATAAGAATATAAGTAAAAATGCAACAAACAGGGCATCTAGTGAGCAATGCACTGGTGAGTTTTATCTCACTTGAAAAACAATGGCCCATATCGGCCAGTTAAAACGAACACAAAAAATTTCACGTCTTAATAAAGACCAGACTGACGTACAAAGGAACATAAAACTGACATTGACTTTACGAAGACTGTGAATCTCTTTTTAACTAAATCTGAGTATCGATTTAATTTTTATTCAAAGTAAATGTTTTCGCCGTCACTACTTGTGCAATGTTTGTAAGCCACTGTCCTCTATTCTGTTCTTTACTTCATTGCTTCATTAATTTTGTTTCTATAATTTGTTGCTATAATCAAGGTTTAATTTATATCAAAATAATTGTTCAGCTCACTAATAACTTCAGATGATTTAATGGGGAGAGTTCATCTTTAGATTGAATGTATGTATGGAAAAGTAAATTGGCAACACAATAATAAGGGGCATAGAAGGTAGCCTTGCGGTACACCCGTGCGTGCCTTGCTGTACACCCGTGCGTGCCTTGCTGTACCCTCGAAGCTCTCGAACTATATCATTGTTATTATCCGTCTGATGGCTTATAAATCGGATTGAAATTATCATTGGCCGTAAGGTGCGAGCAGTGATCGTGATTCAAGTGCACCTGCGCGGGATGTAGCGAGTAAATCACAACGCGTCGATCCGCAATTAATGTGTTCGTAGGCACCGCTGTGAAATCACCAGACACCTGATTCGCTATACTTACGTATTACTGGTAGTATTTGATGGTACATTGTTAACGGAAAATTTTGTACGAAAAACATAACACGCAGGACTATATTACGCACGTATTATACATATAGGGCCGCGAGTACGTCAATTAAAGTAATAATTCTAATAATAATAAGTAGTAAATTTAATTAAAAGAAAAGCTCTTTAAAAAGCTTTTCTTTAGCCTAATCAAATCCTGATATACTATGATAAGAAAAGCTAAAGCGATATTCTATATCTGCGTACCTTTTTATTAGGTTGATCAGCTAACAAGCTAAACTTATGTATTACGAAAAGGATATATCGAAATTCATAACTTTGAAAAACTTCTTCGGTATTATTATGTTGTGACAGATAATGACGTCTGCTTACTATCAGTGCCTCTTTGATTCGTTTTAATATTTTTTAGCTTAAGGATTAAAAATATCTTACAACTTAAAATAGTGCGGTCTCCTTTCTCCGTATTTTTTTACAAATCAACTAACTGGGAGGACTATCGTGAAATAATTATCTTGTCCAATGATTTATTAATACGATTGATTGCGAATTAAAACTAAATGCATTACATCATATTATATACATTCTAGAATAAAGTCTTTGGATGATATTGTACATATCACATACTAAATTCAAAACAAATATTCAAAATAACTACTAATATTTTTTCTACATTCGTGCATAAAAGCGTAACATAGTCATGTTTTATTAAGTTATGAATAATATTAAAACAATTGTTATATTTAAATGACATAAAGCAAGGTTCAGCTAGAGCTGAACGTACGGGGCAGCGACCGTGGGAGAGGAGCACAAATCTCCGCATCTCAGAACTGGTCGGCAGGTGTGCAGGCTACGCGCACAGGGGCAACGTCTACGCACACATGCAGCACAAACCTGACGCACTTCTGAATGAAGCCTTCACGCGTACACACACATGCGTATGCAATCTCACTTGTTTATCTCTGATTTATATTATTGAAATGCATCAGGCCTCGAAAAGAAATCAGCTATTAATTTGTTCTTCGGTGCTCCGTAAATATAAATAAAGTTGATAAAGATATTAATCCCATAGATAACGATCTGGTACGATGCGGATGGTTCTCGATTAGATAGCGAATTGACTTCCGAATTGTAGCGCCGCTCTGATAACAGATTTATATATCTCGCGAGATCATTAACCTTAAAGAGTAATTTATCAAATGCTTTTCACATCCGATCGGACTAACCTAAAAATCTTATTAATATCTTTATATTTTTATAAATGGAACACAAATTTATTTATAGGTTTGATAAGATATTGTTCTTTTCTTAACGTTAATATCTGATATGTAAATCAAGAAAGTATTGTTTGATCATCGATTCATTTAATGTCTTAAAACATCTTGAAGTCAGCGAATAGAACTTATATTAATTTAATGGAAATTTGACGACCGTAGATAACAATAATGAGAATACAAGTAATTTATTTTCAGTCAATTGGTGAGGCTTTTTAAATTGCCAAGTACGAAAAAATTACTAAATAAAATAAAAACCTAAGTTTGTGTAGAGCGATGGGCTCATACGTAATAAAAAAAATTACTTAAGGAATTATATTACAAAAACATAATAAATAAAAAAAAATACCTATGCATTTCATATTATTTATGACATTTCTTAAGTAAAGGTATTTGATATGATTTAGGGCATAGAAGGTGGGAATGTTTCCAAAGTCAAACATTCGTGCAAAATGGTAACAAGTATTTGCGCTTTAAAATGCTGCTTTAAGGTGCACTAAAGAATCGTCTCAATTTTTAGTAATGGTACTATATAAAAATAATAATATTTATCATTGTTCCAGACATCCCATCGCAGGTGCCGCCGCTCACGCCCGGCACCAACAAGAAGATGGCCGAGGCGCTGAAGGCCACCTTCGCCTCCTGGGAGAAGGAGCAGCTGCGCCTCGGCGTACCCAAAGGTTAGTTATACTATTCCAGCCTTACCACATCTACTTAAAAAGTAGTCCATAGTGTAGAGCATACATATTCGCATAAACCTCCAGCAGAAAAGGAAGACATAGTCATGGTAAGTCCACGTTGGCAGCTCGAATGTGATACATTTCCTGTGGTTAGTTAAAGGGATAACTGATAAAAGGACATTCATTAGATGCCGATGATACATTGCACCATAGACGTCAGAGGTGACAATGTGTGATCATTGCATGCAATAAGAACGTGCTTTACTATTTTCACTTCTACATTACTTTCCTCTTTAATCCTTTTCTTGTAAAAGTATTCAAGATATATTGTATCAACGAATAAGGTGGTTCGGTCAAGGACTATGCACTGACAGCTTCAGGCAACAGGCTGCAATGCAAACGCCTTGAATATATGAACTATTGAGGATGAACTTTATGCCTTTAGGCATTTTGTACTATTCACCCTATGGCGTGTAGAAAAATTGAGTCAGGTGGACTACAACTGTATGTAAAATATAGATATTTAGTTGAAATGAGACAAATAAGTTACAAAGCACACTTATAAAATTATACTGAAACAAATGTAAAAAACCACTCCCATTCCAATTAGAAGGTTAGCATTAGGTTAAAAGTGTGGTAGCACTTCTAACCTTAAAAATAATCGTAGACATTTAATTCGAAAGTGCTTGCAATAAAATCGTAACTTAGATTAATATATTCGGAATGCCTTTCATTATATGTATGTCTATTTTGTAAAATCGGAAGAAGTAAAGTTTAACATCTTCGAGTTTGTACCATTAAGTTGTATAATTGCATAATCTCGTTTTCTCTCTAACATTAAAATGTTAGTTCGCGGCATCAGCAATCTCCCAAGAGGTTATTGAATTTTATACTTCCTTAGTTTATTTAAATAAAGGTCGTAAAATATTTACGCCTATGTAATAATCATTTTCATCTTACATTAAACAATTAAATTAAACATCTCGCCTCTCGAAAGGCGTAATAAAACACGGTTACTTTAATTACCATTAAAACTTACCACTACAATTGGTTATCTTTCGCCATGGTGTAATAGCGGCGGCATTATGACGTAAAATTATGGCTCCATCTTAAATTTCCATCATCTTAATCTTCTCGGCATTAAGA
>DWTW01003156.1:0-10248 GCA_018246275.1 Papilio slateri
GGTGTGCCAGGATCGCGCCAAACGGAAATCCGTGATCTCTGCCTACCCCTCTGGGTTACGGGCGTGAGCGCATATTTATTTATTTACCACGGAGCCACACCTCTTCAGTGAAATAGCTAAGTACTAGAACGCCCAGGGTTATTAATTTTGATAAATAGCTGGGTACTGTGACTTAAAGTACCTAAAACTCAATGTGTGCGCTAAAATTCGCAGTTTTAAAAGGAATTTTCATTTATTAATTTGTAAGCCTACAAAATTATATCATAAATAAGATGGTTTAAAATAAAGTTGATCAAGTTGGAGACACTTTTTGGAACAACATGACAGGTGAGGTTTTATCGGACCAACCAAACACTCGGCTTTTGTAACAAAGATAACTTACCTTCCCCGATGCTATCGCATACTATACAGATAACAATGAAACGTATCTTAAAGTGCAGGTAGGCAGGCACACAAATAAATCACAAGGCAAAAATAATTCGCCAATTCATTTATGAAAGTTAGGAAAAAATAAATAGCAAGAGAAGGAATGTGGAATCGAAAGTACCCAGCTTTTCCTATTAGGGCTTCTACGAAGTTCACCACAGTACAATGACCTAAGAGAAAGGTAGGTACGAAAATAGGTATAAAGCCTTTCATTTTGTCCTCATTGAAGGGGATGATAAATACTTACACACATTAGTCATGTGAAATTTATAATAAAAGCAGAAACTTTTTATAGAAATTAAGTCTCATTTATCGATTCATATTGAACCGAGTCAAAACGAGTATTTTTGGAAAGTCAAGGCGAAAGTAAGAACCGTGTCATTATGAATCAAATTTATTTTACAAGCAGTCTTTATTCATCTTATACAATACTGTACATTCCCAACAAGTGCACTGCGAATTTCACAGCTTATATTTTTAGATTACTACGTTACGCCTCTCGGATTCCATCACACGGTTACTCTATTTCCGTACGTGGGTCAATGTCGAGCATCGAACTCGACCCAGTGTCGGCAAGCACATTTAAACTTTATATTTAGTCTGAAAAGGGAAATAAAACTTCAGGTTCAATTTTACGGATTTTTTTGTGTATTTTTCTCTATCTTTTATAATTTATAAATGACCTAGTAAGAAAGTAGTCTTATCCGTTTCAGCACATACAATCATCATTCATGAGATTACAAAAAGATCCTTTGGCGAGTGCAGTACCGAGAGGCCGGCGGTCGAGGCGCGCCCGCGGCGCCGCGCTCCGTCCTGCCGTCACTATTACGATTTAATTACATAATAATATCTTACGTACAATTAAATTAACGGAGATTACAAGCCTGAGTTGAGCAGCCGGCCGCGGGTCCGGCCGGGCCGCGGGCTGCTGCGGGGGGCGCGGGGGTCGCGGCGCGTTTAGAAGCACTTCCTGTGCACGATCGAGGGGCCGGACTCGTCGTACTCCTGCTTCGAGATCCACATCTGCTGGAAGGTCGACAGGGAAGCAAGGATGGATCCACCGATCCATACGGAGTACTTCCTCTCTGGGGGCGCGATGATCTTGATCTTCATGGTGGAAGGAGCGAGCGCGGTGATCTCCTTCTGCATGCGGTCGGCGATGCCGGGGTACATGGTGGTGCCGCCGGACAGCACGGTGTTGGCGTACAAGTCCTTACGGATGTCGACGTCGCACTTCATGATCGAGTTGTACGTCGTCTCGTGGATGCCACAAGCTTCCATACCCAAGAACGAGGGCTGGAATAGGGCCTCTGGGCAACGGAATCGCTCATTACCAATAGTAATGACCTGTCCGTCAGGTAATTCATAAGACTTCTCAAGGGAGCTGCTGGAGGCGGCGGTGGCCATCTCCTGCTCGAAGTCGAGGGCGACGTAGCAGAGCTTCTCCTTGATGTCACGGACGATTTCTCGCTCGGCGGTGGTGGTGAACGAGTAGCCACGCTCTGTGAGGATCTTCATTAGGTAGTCGGTGAGGTCGCGGCCGGCCAAGTCCAGACGGAGGATGGCGTGTGGCAGGGCGTAACCCTCATAGATGGGCACCGTGTGGGAGACGCCGTCGCCGGAGTCCAGTACGATACCGGTTGTACGACCGGACGCGTACAGGGAAAGCACGGCCTGGATGGCCACGTACATAGCGGGCGTGTTGAAGGTCTCGAACATGATTTGTGTCATCTTCTCTCTGGAATGGACAGGTCACGGTTAGATAACATAGTCTGTGTTGCAGCACAAATCAAATGCTCCACATAAAAAGAATAATGTGTAGTGTACCTGTTAGCCTTGGGGTTGAGGGGGGCCTCTGTGAGCAGCACGGGGTGTTCCTCGGGCGCGACACGCAGCTCGTTGTAGAAGGTGTGGTGCCAGATCTTTTCCATGTCATCCCAGTTGGTAACTATGCCGTGCTCGATGGGGTACTTGAGCGTGAGGATACCTCTCTTGCTCTGGGCCTCGTCGCCCACGTAAGAGTCCTTCTGTCCCATGCCGACCATCACGCCCTGATGGCGCGGGCGGCCGACGATCGAGGGGAAGACGGCACGCGGCGCGTCGTCGCCCGCGAACCCAGCCTTGCACATGCCGGAACCATTATCTACCACCAACGCGGCTACTTCCTCGTCGCACATATTGAATTAGTCTGGAAGGAAAAATTATAAACGAGATTAAAAATTGAATGGTATGATAATCCTAAAATATTTATTAATCAAGAATTTAAAAAAGTTATCCAATATTAAAAAATGTAGGTCTACTATGCAGTGGGCGAGCACGCTTCCATTTTGTGCCCCGTCAAGTAGGTAGGCGAAGTCGCAAACCGAACCAAATAAGGCCGGGTCTAATAAGAAGCCACGAGGCGTGGGGACGTGGCGTGGTCGACATATTAACTTCTCGTAATGTTATGGAAAAAGTTGCATATGCTGCGTCGAATAAAGCAGATAATCAAAAACAACTAGCAAAATTCACAAGATCATTGAATGTCCTACTCGAACCACGCCCTACCGCAACCGGCATCCCGGGGAATCAGCGTGCGACCCACAAGGACCTAGCCCCGAGTCACTGACCCACACACTTATATTATTGCACTAATTGCTTAATCACTACCACAGTAATTCTCACAGTCACTAAATACCACAAATGCATCAACTTACTTTAAATTAAATAGTCCTATTAAATAAATAAATTATATCGCTATTGCACAGCCTCGGTTCTGCTGCACAATGCTACGACTCGAGCACACTACGTGGAATGTCGGCGGTCGAGGCAAACCGAGTATATATGAGGTTGGTTATCGGGGCTCCCCTACCCGCGACCGCGGTGAGCTCTCCACCAATCAGACAAATCGTGAGTTTTCATGACCATATATGGTATTGCGCCGCAGGGAGCCTGCGCGTCCCCTCCGCCGTCCCCGACCCTCGCCTCCCTGATAGCACGCTACTTGATAACGAGACCCCGAGTCGGCACTGCCTCACTCATATTGAAAACCTCGATCCCAAGTAGGCATTAATCGCGCGCCTCTACTAAATCTAATTAATACATGCATATTTTGATAATTAATCTGTAGTAAGAATTAATACTAGCAATCTTTTAGGAAATAACATTAATTCTAGGCACTTTATTAATGATACACCTCACCTCACATATTGTAATAAAATTATATGCATGGCGTCAATTCTTTTGTTACCAAATACGAAGTGAATTCCGTTGGTAAAGTTAAAAAGTCAACCTACTAATAAAATTTAATGAAGTACAAATAACTTACCAAACGTAGTAAGAACAGACAACAAGACTTCAGTAATCAACGGTTTGTAAGAAATGCCGGCCGGTTTGTAGCAGTCGCTCGTTCGATTTGCTGAGGTCGATCCGCTCCAATCCACCAGCAGCTAGAACTACGCCACCGCCGCGCGACAATCGACTCGCTCAAAAAGACCCCTGTGGGTGTTAAATAATTTTAAAATTTAACAAAGCCCTAAATCGATAATTCAGAATGGAGTTATCAAATATCGCCACTAACAGCTTTTGTTGACGTATGTCACACAAGTATTCCTTTAAAATTAGAATGTTTTTTTCGTGAGTAATATAATGGACTCGACCTCCCTACTCGCCGCAACCGACGGTTTTACCATATATGGGCATAGGGAAAATCCTGAGTTCTGATTGGCCCGCGCGACAACGGTCTCTGTACGTACGTGGCGCACTCACACATGTACAAATTCGTTTCGTTTGTGTTGTACTTTGTATCTAGTAACAAAACAATTCATTCAATTCGATCCGATATCGTTCGTAGCGTTGAAGCGAGGCTGTGTTATAAGACAAAATTATGAATGTCGCGCTCTTGTAGGGCCACAGAGTTGTCTACGTACTCTTTATTCTGTTCGTATAATAGATTTACCGCACGCCTCGTCTGCAGTTGATTGTAATCACGTGAGACTGGCATACCTGCGCCGGTTCATTATGCAGATTATGCTATGTGTCCGGCGTCACCTATACTATCTTAAGATATTGTATTTTAATTCTTACTTTTCAAAAACTCCAAGTATTATTCTATTTTTCGGTATAGCCTTCCGCTTTTTAATAATTCATTAAGTATTATAATTACTACGTTCTTAAAACAAAATAACTTTTGCATTAAGTAACTTACAGTTAGGGTTTTTATACCATTCGTACATATAATAAAAAATATATTTTGAAAATTACCTTATTTTTATGAATTTGTAATCAAATGTTTACTTTCTAAGCATGTTTATTTACGTTATATGCTGTAATATTTTCGTTTTAGATGAATAATACTCGGAGAATGTTCATTTATCGGATATTGAACGGCTGAAGTTGTCTGTGACGAATCATGCACGTGTGACTCACGGATTGAATCGCGCATCGCATGCGTACTACGACCGGCGATGAGTCAAAGTAGCCCTCGCTTGTGGACCGTGGGGACCCAGGAGTAAATACGACCTCCGTTTCCGAATGTTGGGGCGTAATGTGAGGTCAGGGACATAGAATAGAGTAAAACTATCGTAAAATACAAAACATATACAGAATGCGAAACGTTGACGAATCAAACGTGAAAGTAGATGAAAAGAAATCATGTAGTAGATCAAATACTGAAAGATTCATTTATCGGAGAGAGATCCTAATCAAAAGCTTTTTGTACTATCAAATTTTTATTATCGTGCAATTAGAAATTCACCCAGACGAAGCCAAAAAAGAACGGCTAGTGCCATCTTATTTTATTCCACACAAGGAAAGATGTTTGAACCATAACATTAACAAACAACTTATATAGAAAACTATCTGTGCCAGGGATGGATAGCTTAGGCTCTTTTTTGGCCAAATGTACAACAATTAATAAGGGTAATTCTTACATAATTACTTTTATTATAAATATAATAGAACTGTAAAAAATAGATAATATAATAGGTCTGGGAAAAAGTTTGTAGCGTTTTTTCCGATAAATGCCATCAATTGCAACTAACACAGCGGTGTCGCTGCCACCACTAAACGCTGGTTTGAAAAGGTGAAGGTTTGAGCGTTACTTTGAGAGTATAAAGATCGTACAAGTGAAATTGGTACAGAATTTGGAATGTCGTTTCCATTTAAAAATTGAGAAATGTAAAGAAACATTTTACGCTTTATTTTGTAGTATTATTATGACAAGAGTAAGAGCGCTGCGCAGGTTTGTGAAAAAATTGTACTGTGTACAGTGAGGGAACTTTATCAAAATCTGCGTGGAAATCGTTTGCTCGCTTTTGTTGCTCGATTTCGATGTGGAAGATGAATCATGCTCTATAACATATTTTTCAGACATCACTTGACTGTCACTTGTTCCGATCTCTGCAAACTATCTTCAAGCTGGTTTCAAAAGAAGCCTGTGAAAACCACTTAATTCAGTCTTTCGTTCAGAAACCAGAAGTTCATCACCAATGGCATCATGGTTCCACCCGAAACATGGCGACACATTGTCGATAGTAATGAAGCCTATTTCGTTAAAGTAAATTCATTTTCAAACTATGAGAAAAGTAGTTTTAATAAAAAAAACGCCATGAACTTTTTGCCAGATCTAATATATACTTTTAAATATCAAAAAATGTATTTCTTTGTGGGAGTGTTTTTTTTTATAGAAATGGAAAACAATAAACAAGCAGACAATAAACTTTATTAAGAAAATATTAAAACTAAAGAGCAATGAGTGGCTTTGGTTTCCGTTCTAGCAACGATAGATCACTTGATGACTCACGGAAGAAACTACATACAAGCGCGTAGAATTATAATAAACGCTATTGTATTGTAAAATGTATTCGGCGACAGAATACATATCAAGTTGTTGAATTGAACTGAGTCATTGACATGTGCATTATCTTCGATGGCGCTGGTGTGCGGCGACGCCTTGACGACACTTGCCATAATATTTATTTTGTAGTCGGAACATGGATGGCTGTTGGCTGCAAGCATTGTATTTCTATGCCCTTGGGGAGGCAACAAAAAAAAACTAAGGACTGCATTTTTAAACACGTTCCGTTTTTGCTTTCGTTGTTCTCTATTTTTAGAACCTGTTTAGTTGTGCGATTATATTTCCTTCCATCGTAATGTAAATACATAAGTACATATAAAGATTTTTAATTCATTAAATGTTTTGTTAGATCTTTGAAATGTTTTTGTTACATCTTTATCCATCTCTCTAGTCTACCTATATGCCATGCTTTAGGAGTCCAATGTTTTTAAAAGTAAGACAGACTAAACACAGATTACAATATATAGTAATTAAGTAGGTACTTATCTGCTCCTCATCGAATTTGTCAGTTCATCCTCTTTATAATTTAAAAAAGTGAATAAATTGCGAGAAGAAGTTATCTACGAAAGGATAACATGTAATAATTGCTTAAATGCGCCTGAAGACAGAATATAAACTATATTAAGCTTGAATAAATAAATTGCAATTCAAGCTACGTGTCTAGCCGGGATGGGACGGAGCGGTCGCGTCGCGGAGGGACGCGCAGGGAGGAGGGAATCGATCGTCGCCCGCGTGCCGCGCCCTTGACCCTCGCTTCTCGCGCCACACGGGTGGCCCCTCCGTAAGCTAATGTGTATTTTTATGTATAGCTACGTGGGGGAGTTATTTTCAGAATTTTGCAATGCTTATAATATTGATCGAGTTAAGTTTATGAAATGATGTATGTCTTCGACTGTTTCATTAAATAAGTAGCGATGCCCTTAATTGCGCACGGGTAGAGTAGCCGGTAGGGTTTTTTTTAGCCTTCGTTCAAATTCCAGCCTATTTAGACAAAACCTTTACATACCTAAACCTTTCTCATGAATCTCTCCGTCCACCAGTGGAATCCGTTCAGTGGTTTTTAAACTTCAACGTCTGTATATACGCGGACCTTGTTTCACAATATGTACTGGATATTGCCCGCGGCTTCGTACGCATTCGTTTTCCCGCTGGAAATTTTTGTAAGTTGATTTCTCGTATAATTGCTTGATTCATTATAATTTATAGATGAATGTCAAAAAGTTGTTACTGTCATATCAAACATTTTATTTTGATAACCCGTATATATTTTAATATTCGACTCAGCGATGTATGCTTTTAACAACACTGAAAACTGAAAGCCCGATAGCCTCACTGGACTAGGGCGCGTTAGTACGGTAATGTTTGCTTATAACTGCTTGGTGTTAGAAACGCCTCGTGGTTATATCCACAGTTATAAAGGGACTAAACGTGCACACTAATATTAGTCCTATGACGTCACAGCGTCGTGCTTGTACTGTGTACAAAAAGTTTACTTCGTGAAACAATCTAACGAGAATAATGAATATATTCCTTATATTTATTTTAATACTACACATTGAAATTTAACAAATTTTATAACTTACTGAATTAACTAATTTATAAAAATGTGGTACTTCGCTAGCAACTATGACATTGGGACGTCAAACACCTTAGTCGCCCTGCAGTGACCATGAGTGCTGTAAATGTACTCGAAACGTCGGGAACGTAAATATTAAGAATAAACGCGTAATTTTTTAGATGTTCCCATTCGCTAAAGCTGTGAAAATCTTCGCGCATATAGCACCAATGAATAAATCGAATTTCGCCTAGCCTTACTAGCTTTTAAAATTGACTAAACAGCGCTATTTTGACCAAAAAAAAGAAGATATTAAGAAACATTTGTAAGGTAGATGTTTATGCGGTTATGTTACTGGCTACTTAAAAAAAACTAATAAATAAGTCAACAAAAAAAGACAATACATTAAATATTTAAAATAAAAAAAATGAATTACAGATTCATATAGTAATAATGTTAATCTGACGGTCTATGCAATTCCACTGCGACGATTTTTTCTAGATTTAACCAGATATAACTCCAGTTGCGCCTGATATATAACAGCTCTGTAAGTACCGCGTCAATGTACACATATCTAAACAGATAAATAAAATTTAAGTGTCTGTATGTAATACCAAAATAAAAATTCCATATTCAGCGGACGTGATGTATATACGACAGACATTTAACAGTGGTAGAGCCCGCAACAACAACATCTGTTGCATGAATGGGCCGGCTCAACCGGTGAAATACCACGACCTCACAGAAGACAGGCGTGGAGTAGAAGTATTCTGTGTTTCGTCTGATGAATGAGGTGCCGGAGGCCTAATTTTAGTCCTCGTTCCCTTCCTATCCATTTCTTCTAAGGAAAGGATGGGAAGGCGAAGAGGATTGGACGAGGAGGGGATAGATAGGAAAAGGAAATATCCTTTTTCTGTCTATCCCCTTCTCTGTCCATTAAAGGTAGGCAACGCATCTACAACTCATTCGCTTGTTGCGGATGCCTATGGGTAGCGGTTACTTAACATCAGTCGACCGCTAGCTTGTTTGCCACCTTTTTCCACAAAAAGAAAAAAATCCAGCCAATATCTAAAATCCGCGTGCGCAATTAAATAAAACACAAACTAGACAGAACAAGACGACAGAATGCGCCATCGACCTTGCGCCCCTGGGACAGTGCTGCGATGCCCCAGGGCAGTTTGGGAAGCCCTGACTTAATTTATTCTTTGAGACTATTTAGGTTTATGAATTTCGTAATTTTTTTTCAATCTTAAAAAAAAGAAGCAGGATGACTTCACGTTTAAAGGCTTCAGGGCCTATTTGAGAGACAACAATTTGAAGAGATCTATCATACCGGGGACTTAAAAGGCTGGACTGTTGATGGATGTATCGTATTTTAATTGTGCTAATGGTTTATCCAATGTCAAGATCCTTTTTAGTTTGTTTAAAAATTAACGCGATCGTGATGAGAACTTGTTATTACTGAAATTACTTTAGTAAACTCTAGAATAAGTAAATATTAACAGTGCCCACAAGCATCTGCAACTCATTAGCTTGTTGGAGATACTTCTGGGTAGCGGTTACTTAATATCAGATGATCTGCTCGTTTGGCACTTTCTTCCATAAAAAAAAAAATTAACAAGCTAAGAGACATGATACCCTAATGAAGTTTTGTTTTGGTCTGCAATCAAGTCCATTATCAGTGCAACAGCCTGATTATACTGTATCGGCCACTTAGTATAACGATGCGTGGGACTTTCGAGATGTTCGCTACCGTCAGAGATACGCGTGGGCGATTATAAAAGATTAAGAACTACTCTTTTTTTAATTAAAATTCCGTATAAACATGGCCGTTTACTTTTCGAAGAAGACTTTTTAGGTGATCTGGATGACATTCAAAGACGCCGCTTCGGATTATATATTCGAGTGAATGTTTTGTGTACACAAAACAATACCTCGAATATTATCTGATATACATAACTAGCTGTTGCCCACGGCTTCGCACGCATGTCTTTTTTTCATTTTTTTCGTTGTAAATTTTTGTAATTTGATGCCGCATAAAACTTTGAATTATTGCTAACATGTTTCAAATGGTTGTTTATGTCAAAACATGTAACATTACCAAGGCAACCGATATTGTAAATGAAGGTTTTATGTGTTTTCCTATCCCTTAGAAACAGTCTACTTTCCGGATAAAAGGAAAACATAAAACATCCGCGTATATTAATACAACGTCGTGTAAAAAAATCAAAACGATTGGTAAAGAACATTTTTTTGTTTGATTGTTCAAATTTAATTAAATTAAATATAATTGTTCCTTTTTTAATTTTATTACAATTATTCGTTTGCTCATAATTAATTAATTTTTGCTCAAATTTAATAGTGGTAGAGTCCGCAGCAGCATTAGCTGCTGCACGAGTGGCCCGCTCGACCGGTGAAATACCACAACCAC
>DWTW01003157.1:0-10248 GCA_018246275.1 Papilio slateri
CCGCCCCCCCGGCTTCGCACGGGTAATTAACAAAAGAATTCATAAATTATATCGCCTATGTTCATCACGGATAATGTAGGATTCTAGTGGTGAAAATATTTTTCAAATCGGTCCAGTAGTTTCAGAGCCTCTTCAATGCAAACAAACAATCAAACCAGGAAAGGTTACAATATTAGTCGCCAAGTTAAAAGTCATTGGCCTTTGTTACCTAAAACTAATTTTGAGTGCCAGTAGTAGTACATGAACCGATCTATAAATCCCTTAAACCCGTGATCTGGAAAACCGTATTCGTAATTATGGTATTACAAACACTTGACAGTCCTCAAAGCGACTGTAGCACCCGACGAGTGTGTACGGACGTCAAATATGTACTCTGCGCGAGCTCGCGTGTCCGTTAAGGTATCTAGTTTCAATGGTCAGCCTAAGTAAGTATTAAAAAAAATCACTATATTTTTGTATATAATAATTATTGTTACTAATTTTGTGTATAAAACAATAATAATCTATGTATTTTATTGTTTTGGTGAGATTAATAGAATGAAAAAGAAAAAAAATATTATGCATTTTCTAAAAGCAAAATACTGCAACTATTTAAGAGGTCATAACCTTTTATTCATTTCTTTATTCGTGCCAAGGAAGCCAGAAACGAATGGCTAGGATTCAAAGTAATACCATACGTAAGATGAATTATAATTACTGCAATCTGTCATCGCTAGGTAATCGGTGTTATTTACATTAAATAATTTTTAAAACATTTCACTATATAGTAATGACTCCAATAAGTGATGTTCAAGTAAAAGGTCGAGGACTAGCGCGTATCAACTTTACCACTTACTTTGCCACCACTCATTATCTGGTAAACCTTTTTGACTATTTTAATATGTATACCATAAAAACTATCTGAGGAGCACGAAAATTACAACGAAAAATGAAACACAATAATAACTTATTTCCTATGGTCAGTTCTGTAACAACATTTAAACTGCACGATGTTTACAAATTATTTAACTGGCCTTGATATTGTTACGTGTGAAAATATATTCACGTGTGTTCTGTTCAGATAATAGCGACTTTGTCACAATAACTAGTTACTTGCTAACGTTAAAGTCAAGTCGTGTTTGATGAATTATTTTATGGCTTACATACTGAAGTGTTTGCTGGTGTGTGATATGCCTTAAGAAAATTTTCCGTTTATGTACACGACGCGCGCAAAACTATCTTTGGGTTCCGTGTTGTGGTTGAACCAACCCTCATTAATTATGTCTACATAATTCTTTACTGCTTTTAAATATTGTTTTTTTAATATTTAGATTAGGTAGTATTATATAATAATAATGGAATCAATTGGTAAAGGGCTGACTTTCTCAGTGCCATCGAGAGCCAACTAGGTTGTACTATTAAAGAATTGTTTTTCGGATTGTTATTTTACTATTATTTTGTTCGCAAATTAGTTATTTCTTTGCATTAAAATGAACATACCATTCAATAAATTAATTGGGAAAGAAAAAGAGAATTAGAAATTCTAAATATGAAATGTATTCAATAAACGAATATTGACTCCTATACCCTTTGTGGTGGGCAGACTATTGCGACTAACCCACGTTGCGTAAGGTTATTTCGATCAATAGCAAGTGTTTATTCAGCTCCGTCTTATTATTAACAAATTAAAAACCAGAGTTTACCACTAAAGAAATAATTAATGGATATACATATAATTGAGAATTTTATTATTATTCTACAAAACCTAAGATGATATGCTATGATTGATATACTGATATTTGCGAAGTCATGCTATGTAAATAGTTTAAAATAAAGCCAGAAGAAATGTTATTTATTGTGTTCGGAAAGTCTACGCAAATATCCGGTGAAATTACAACGCGTTCGAATCTACCAAGAAGGATATTTTCATAGTACTATTAAATATTTATCTATATTAATAGTTGGAGCAGAATAAAGTATGATTAAGTATGATTTTAGTAGGCGATACAATACGTTATTTTAAAATATATGGAAACGATTAATTCGTTCTGATTGCTGTAATTCGATGCGTGACTCGCATCAAAACTGCACGGCAAGGTCCTTTATAATGATATCAGCTTTACACTTGTATTTGCGTTCAAACGAACTCTATTCTAGAGAATATAAGGTTTAAAATTCGACAAACACTAGGCAAATTCGCTTCGGTGTGTCACGTTTTCGTTTGGACCGCGTAAGGACTAACAGGAAGGTCCCTAATGAAAATGTCCTTGATCTCTTGAACCCCTTACCATGAAACGATACATCCTTTAGAGACGTCACGTGACATAGGAAATGATTGATGTACATAGTCATTGCATAGAATCAGCGGTCTTATGCTCGAGCGATTGCATTAGCTCCATAGTACACGAGCAAAAGAATTTTAAATCGAGTACCAGTTTTAATTAACTTTCTCAATTTGTATTGGTTGATGCTTGGAGTCTGCGAGATCGCATGAAAAATTATGTGATCCTCAGTGGAACCAAAGTAACCGACATTGACCGTAGAATTGCAAACCTTAAGAGTTAATGGACCGGCAATTTGTCTCGGAAAACGATGGGGCAGTAATGGCCTAGAATGGTGTCTATGTAAAGGTCGACGTAGCGTATAGGCCACAAATATCGGTCCCCTGCCGCCGTCGTCCAATGGGCTTCCGCAATCTTGACCAGATTATCGGGTATTACCAAGATGATGAAATATAATGCCTACGTTCAACACTGGACGAATATCGGCTGTAACGACGATGACGACAAAACACTAATTTGCAATTTGCTGAATTAAGAATATTAAAGGTATGCATGCCTACAGAATATTATCAAGGTTATGGATAGTCCGCAACGAAACCACACACTTATATATCTTTTAATCTCTTTCAAAAGATAGTTAGCGCTGTGTTCATATAGATAGAAGAATGTTTCCATTTATCTATGTCCTTCAAAGTTTAAAGCTAAATAGCGGCCTCTTGAAAAGAGAGTGTGCCGCAGTTGGTCTTAAATATTACAAAAGGGGAATACAAGCCATCCCCTTTGGTAATTTACTACAGGCTTTAAAGTTGGCACCATTCATACATGTGAGTGGAACGGACGTAAAGAAAAATTGAGGAAGAAGGCATAAAAAGGAATTGGGGTTCAGGTCAACTCTTTTAGAGCCCTAAACGTAGAAGTATACCGATTTTTATGGCGTTTATCAGGTTATTCACGGTCTACGGTTTATCTCTACCATATTTGAGAATTATCCATTCCTTTATAAATCATCCCAAGAGAAGAGCGATGATATTTAAAAAAAAGGATTTTTTAAACTGATTAACGGATCAGATATCAATAGTTACTAACTCAATTTATTCATACATATAACAAATCTTAAGCAGCGTGTATAATTTTCAATTAAGCGTTTAAAAAAAGCGTGACCGCCGACCGCCCGGCTGCCTGCCGAATCCTGCGGTAGCGGTAGCTAACCTGACCTAACCATTTGAATAACATTTCTTAGTTATTATTGAAACAAAAAAATAAACACGTTTTTTACATATAGTTTTAAAGGTAACTTAAGACATTGAATGTGTTCAATAATAAAGTAATAAGCTCTTCTGCAAACCTAATCGGAATAGGAGATCGCAATCTCAATATTTTTTTATTTCCTTTTTACCTAGAATAAATATCATATTATAATATAAAGTAGTAGATAGCAGTTTTAACTAGTGATTAGTTAAACATGTGTATTAAGATGATATTTATTATGTTTTTAATAAAAACATACGTACTTAAAATTTTATGCTTCCAGAAATTTATATTATAAATTTAAATTTTTTTTTAAATGTATGTATATAGATATATCAAAAATTATTACTTCGAAAATTTTATCGCTTCAAACACTAATTGGGGTAAAGTAAATGTAGTATATATGTAAATTATGCAGAAATATTCTATTTTGTGAAACCATCAAAATATTTTTATGTACTGATTGTTGATATTTGAGTAAACTTTAATAAGGTAAACTAAGACCATAAATTTAACTGTTTTGTCTTAACTCACCGGACATTATTTTGTGGGCCTCTAACGTGCCGAAATATTATATTACCAGTTCTAGTTCAGTGAATACGCAGATATTTTAAACATGAATATTTATTTCTAGTACATAATAAAAAGTTAATTTTATGAATATTTATTGCAAGTTAAAAATAAACTTATCTTAAGTTTCACAGGTACTTGTGTATGTTAAACTCACCCAATGCTTTATTGGAAATTATTGAGCTCGGCGAAAAGCTTTTAGCAATTTATTTATATCCTTTAGAAAAAAAAAACCTCTATTATTTTTTTTCGAAAGTACTACCGTGCCCGGGCTCAATCTAAGATATATAAGGATATCGACGAATACGTTTGCTGCGATACTGAAGTGCAAATTCAAGTGTATTCAGAATTTTGATTTTCAAAATTAAAATATTAGAAGATCATCCAAAAAATAAACTAAAATTTCTTTTAACCATTCCATCGAAGCTTAAGATTGTGCTTAGTCATGGTTGACGACAACAGTCGAATGGCAGTTTCGACCTCATGATCGGTAGTGCGTACACTCAAACATTAGGCTATTGGCGCATAGTTCAAGGTACGGACTACCGCATGTATTGTGGTTCGACTACCGCAAGCATATTTCACAAGGAACTATTCCAATTATTACTTAATACAATAATAAGTATGTAGGTAAATTTGTATTTTGCGCCATAAGAATTCTACTAAAATATTTAAATATTAAAAGGAGATAACAGTGCGATTTTAGCATATTTAAATATTTAACGACTTTAACGTCTGACAAAATATTTATGACTGCATATAAAAAAGACATTATTTTAATTACAACGATATACAAAGGAACCAGAAAACATCATTAGCGTTGGTAGCTCGCTTGGTACATATATTTACAAAGTATTTATTATGTAAAACTATGAGAAATCGCCAATCCCCTCCACTTAAATATTTTCTTACTTTTGTCAGGAAAAAAGACCCTGTAATACCCATGTGACCAACTTAATTAAGTAGAGTAAATAAGTGAATAGGTAAATCAATTACTTAGTAAGAGTAACTGTTATTTTGGGCTTACTTTTAAATACTATTGAAACTGTAATCTGTACTCTCTGCCTATACTTCTGGGTAAAGGCTTGAGTAGGAGTATTGCATTTCAAACAAAATATGGTTATAGATAGACACGTTGGTGGTCTGTAAAGTAATGCTTTTCAGGTTGTGTCTGAATACTTCCGTTATTTAAATAAGGCTTACATACCACTAACCAAGGTATACAAGTGGAGAGAGGTCCAAGTGACTCCTAAGGAACAAACATGTTCACAAACAAGCAAACAATTCACATTTTACTCATTAACAATCACGTCATCACACTTCTTCTTCCTGCCCTTTTCCCAGTTATGTGGGGTCGGTCTGTCAGCCGTCATATCTGAATTCACACTCTTCTTACACATGTCATCTTTCACACAATCCATCCACATTTTCTTCGGTCTTCCTCTACCCTTATAACCATCCACGTTCATTCTCATTACTTTCTTTGTACTTTCTTTCTTTCCATATAATATATATATGTAGGTTATATTTTTCTACATTCGGGAAGGTTTTTTTTGATAACAGGTACCCTATGTGTTTTCCTATACTCTTGTAAATATGTATACAACATTTCGGTTCAACAACAAAACAACAAACAAACAAACAACATTAGACAAACTCACATAAATCCAAATCTATTGTTTTTTGAGAATTTACCTAGAATGTATATTTTAAATATGTAAAAAATGTAATCAAACATTACCCTGTCGCACATCTAGATATTTAAAATAACAAACTGACATAATGTTGGTAAAACCATATACTCATAAGAAATGGACAGCTGAATTTGAGCATTAAAAGCAATTTCAGTGTTACATAAAATAATATATCGTTTTTTTATTAACAAACTCTCTTTACTCGCATTTAACACATGTACTGAGAATATAAAATTCGCTAGCTATTTCCCAATTGACAGACGGATTCGAAGCCACGACCAGACGCCCGTCAAGCAGTCGCGGCACGATAGGCGGCTTGCGAAACGCTCCGCAGTGACGTTCGTCTCTCGCCTCCGATCAGCCTTTGAAGTTTGCGACGGTACCTTCATGAATTTATAGACCGCCAAGATAACTTTAAATACAATACGTTCCGAAGCGAATCGAACCGAATGGTATTTAACGCGATCGCCTGATGGAACAGCTCGTCGTTCGGCGTCAATGCTCCGACATTTGGAATTGACGTTTGACCAGCAATGTTAACAGGCAGCGGAGTTATTAATAAATAAAATTTACTAACATTCAACCATATACACGGTGTAAATATATATTTAATTCTTAATTCTAACTTTGCCTCGAGGGGATAGATGAATAGGGTATGCGTATACGATGTAGATTAACTGCTAATTGAACGAAAACATTTTTAAACTCATATACAAGAAGTACTATAAGTACAGGCTCTACAATGAATCTTTCTATCTAACCTAAATTATGTATACGATTTACGCATAAAAATATACTACGGCCTTCTATCATCTAGATTACCTTAGGTGTCACAAGAATAATGTTAACTACAATACTTATTGCTATATATTACTTTTTGACAGTGTTAGAGCCAGCAACAACAACATCTGTTGCACGAATGGGCCGGCTCGACCGGTGAAATACCACGACCTCACAGAGGACAGGCGTGAATATGCTTCTGCATTTCGTCTGATGAGTGAGATGTCAGAGAGCCAATTTCAGTCCTTTACCCTTTCCCATTCTTTTCTAATAAGGATAAGATCGGAAGGGGTAGAGAATTGGACGGGGAGGGTATGTATAAAAGAAAGAAATATCTTTTTTCCTGTCTATCTCCTCTGGCTATTGAAGGTATGCAACGCATCTGCGATTCATTTGCTTGTTGCAGATGCAGATGCAGATGACCCGCTTGCTCGTTTGCCACTTTCCTCCATAAAAAAAGTTGCTTTGCGCGTGTCTTATGTCGAGAGTCTTAATAGATCTCACCGCACCAGACGTATCCATACACGACTGCATTCTTTCGTTGCGTATATACGTAACATTGCTTCTTCATTTATAATGCGTGTGGGAAAATTGGGTCATGTCACCGGTGTCACAACCTAAAAAATTAGCTTTAAAAGGAAACTGAAAAATCCTTTGAACACATGGTCAATAATGATCACGTGAGGTTACGGTCAAACACTCAAGCGTCGAATACCACGATTACTGGTCTGTTCCCTGACGAGCCTGTACCGATAAATTTCTGTTTTTCTGTCGTACCTAAGCCAATACAAGTGCCGGTACTAGTAATGAGATGTACACTAGTCAAAAACAATAGTTAACCAATAGATATGAAACCGGATCAAGTTGCATATTTGAGAGATACATACTGTTGCAAATCCGGGTCGGGTGACAGGCGGGTGCGGGGGGAGGCCGCGGCGCACTAGGCTTCGCGCATATCAGTCACGTCAACGTTACGTTACGTCAAAATATAGGTGTGTGTGAACTTGTAGGATATAAGATCCATTGATCAGAGACGTCAAGAAGGACGCATCACAGTGATGATGGTACGTTAAAACAAGTACAGTATTAAGGTAAGTAGACAAAAGCAGTAACAGCTGTTCTGTTAATGGGCTTGTAAGGGGCAACCTGGTAAGTATCGTGACTCAAACTCAACAAACGTGAAAGTGTACGAGCATGCAGTAGAGGTTTGTTTATACTACCGAGTTTCGTCTTAGGACTTCGTTGTCGCGTATTAATTTCCCCTTTTTTTTCTGGATTTTGAAAATCTGGCGATGGAACCATTATCTTATGATTGTCTTGGTTAGCTGCTTACATGTCGCTCTTCGTCTATATAAAAAAAATACACTAAGTAGACAGACACTAACTCCCAAACTATAAAATTGTCAAACTATCACTGCTGTAATTGTTAACAAGAATTTGTTGTTGCTTTATAACTGAGACTTTGTGTTACTAGCCACCTGTTGACAAAATACGTCACGTCACTTGACGGTGTCGTGACCGCCGTGTGCGTGGAGCCTAAGCGATCGTAAGATTTGTGCGAGCTCGTTCCCACGTGCGCCGGCTTGCCTTGGACGACCTTGCCGGTTCACTTTTGCCCGGTACACACCGTACGACCACACATCGTGCAAACTTCGATAATCGTTGATTTATTGCTAAAGCCCTGTGTTGAACAGTTAGCGTATAGATAGCAAAATCTAAGAGGTAATCATTTATGGTGAATATAAGTTTTATGAAGTGACAAAGCAGAATACAGTCGTTCTGATTTTTGAATATTATAAATACAGATGTATTACCACTCCTAATAGTCGAAATGCAATGCTTGTTCTGTCTCTCACTTTGTGGGATAAGATTGCCAAACTCTTGAGGATCTCGGCTGAGAATATTATAAGGAGTAACGGAAAAAACAACTTCTAAAACATTAACTGGCTGCGATAACATTAGAGCTCTAGGATTTTTAAGAGGTCCCACTCGGGTGAACACTACAAAAGTATTTGCACATCAGATTTGTAATGTGTGTTATGTCGCAATGTCGCCAGTCGAATATTTAGCACTGCAAGTAGCTAGCATTGGAGAATAAATGTTGCGACCTCGTTTCTTAGTTTAATTCGACTTTTTAATGTAGTTAGTTTGGTACTAAAACAGTACTCGTATGTAATTTTACATTCAGATAGATTTTTAAAAAGTCGGTCGTGAGATTGAAAGGTGCACGCGTTTGTGTCAATTTATATAAAGTTTTACGACGGGATATCAATTAAATTCTTTTCATGTTAATTAAACAAGATCATATTTCTTCTAACAAAGTTCGTTTACTTCGACTTTATGCGTTTCTAAATCTAAGGGATATAATTTCGGATTGTCTATTCACGTTTTATAATATTTTAGCAGTATTGGTAGATAAGTAAAAGACGGCAGTATCCGACAAGATATAGAAGAAATGAGATGTAGATGAATATCTACCGACCCCTGAATCACGAGCCTCATGCTTTCTTCGTTCTGTACTTGCACATTTATCTTTTTAATATATTTACATAAGATTAAAATAAAAAAAGGCTTTACTTTTCTTGAAAATTTCACAAATTACTAAGGCAATATTTTTCCGTCGTATTTTTTTTCCAAATTATTTATTGCTATTGCGGGCTCGGGTCGGCAATAATTTGAATTATCTACTCGGAGTTTTGCTGGTTTCCTTTGTTATTCAATTAGGGACAGGTTTCCTCGTGAAATGGAATGATTCCCCTTGGCGCTGCTTATTCAAGGGCGCCCTGAGACCGGGAATTCGGAATGTTTTTTTTTGTTACAAATATGAAATTAAAAAAAAATTGAAGTCGGACCCAAAAGTCACTTCATTTTATTTTTTCGATTGCACATATTCCATTTCAAAAATCTTTTTTTTTGTCACAGAGCGACGAGATATGAAAGCGATTATTTGTAAACGATTTCTTGGGAACTTACAGCATCAGTGAAGCAGTGATTAGATCCTATGCAGGATACAATACAGTATACAGCACACAATCCGTCAGCGAGCTTTCAATTCCAGTTACTTTAAGCTCAGAACAAAGACAAGTTATATGACTCACTTAACATAATTATATCCGTAAATAGGTTTAAACAGTCATTGTATAATTTAATTACATTTATGAGACCTTATATAAATATTTATTTACTGTAGGCAATAATATTTATACTACATAAATGTTTCGAATTATCGCTATAAAATTCACATCGGTGAATTAGTAGGGATATACGAGATCGATGTATGCCTCCAAGCCTATAGTTTTTCTAATTGTTGCTACGTCATGTGCGTTCAATTGAGATCAGTCCTAATTAAAGAAAGATTATTTCGTAATTGTTTGTTTTTCTCTTTGGTCGGTTTATGTTGGACATGCACAATACTGAATCAAAAATTACCATTTGCCATTAAAGTTTTTGACAATATTTAAGGATCTTCTAAGGTCGATTTGATCATGCTGTTCTTCGCTATTAAACTAAATCATCTCTGTAAATTATATATTTTTTTCGACGACTGGTATCAGGTATTAAGAAATATTCTGTTTACTTCTAACTTGGTACTTCATGGCAAAACTTGAGGCCGGTATGTTTAACGACTGTCGTGTACTGACGATATAATTGACTCCATCTATGAGGTGAGCCTCCCCGAGGGCGGTTTGCCTCAA